>PNEQ01026956.1:0-15331 GCA_003012365.1 Medauroidea extradentata
TGTTGACATGACAATGCTTAAATGTCGTAATGAAAGTAATATGTTTTAACCCCCGTTTGCTTTAGGCTTAACACAAAATTTGGTTGCGAGAACATTAAACAGTTGACTGTTTAACATTAACACCTTAAAAGTAATTTTGTGTTACAGTAATGTCTGACCTCATTTACGCGTAACAAAATTAACATTGTCAGTACATTATTAATGTTATGACAAAATAAACTTCTTCAATAGTAAAATTTTTGTTGCAGCAACATTAGACTTTTATCTGTGTACTCTGCTTATTTATGTTTTCTTGTTTTATTTGTTATTTTTTATTTTTACTTTTAGTTTTCTTGTGACGGTCATTTATTTCGCAATGGAGTATGTCCATACAAACAAATCCAGTCATGCACCCCCATTGCACAGTTCTTTCAAAGAGTAGTAGTAGGATAAATTTTATATATATATATATATATATATATATATATATATATATATATATATATATATATATATATATATATATATATATGTGGACCGGAAGAAGGGATTTGCATTTTGTAACAATCAACGTACACGTAACACAAATTTGCATATGGATGGCCATATATACGTATTTTTGGCATATGCCTAGTTTCGTTTTCAATAGTTGGATTTTGCAAAATTTTAGAATTTTATGCGTTTTATTTAATGAATGTTTGATTATTGTGTATAACTACCAACGGTAAAAATATAACAAACAGGCGTTCAAAAAAATTTCCTTCTTAAATATTATGTATTCTGTCAGCATTTAAGTAGCATATGTTTCTCAAGTTACTCGAGTTCAATGCTGAAGGAATGTGATATTATTTGCAAGTTCACAGGCACGGACATAATTATTCGAACAGTACGTTGTCGGCAGGACATTGTGTATCATCGCAAAGAACATTGGAAACATCTGAACGTGTAAAGTATTCTTTTTATAGACGATACTAGTCCATGGAAATGTTGAAATCTTGCGAAAAATATTTTTTTTATTAGAAGTTTTATTTTTTTATGTGTGAATTTCGTACAACGTCGAAGGATGTTGAATATTGTTGCTCGTCTAATACTGTATTTATGAACCCTGTAATCTCGGCTTAGGCTGCATGTCTTTTGAGTTGGCAGAATGTATTTGGCATATTTCGAACCTCTGGCATGGCGTCTGTCTATTTACGTCCAGTGGCGACTGAATCGTGACTGATCGAGTAGTTAAACTTGCCTATTGAGCTCTTTACTTGTCCAAAAAATAATGACGTCGCTTGTTGCTACCGTCATGGTTGCGTTACAGTAGTTATGTCACTGCAGCAAACAGTCGTGTGTGCCATTTTAAAATGTGTTCTTCTATCAGAGTATTTTGAAGTACGCTCCTCAGTATGTGTAACACGGGTGGATATTATGAGCAATCACGTGAGTCGAATACCTCCGAGAGAGTGTGTGTGGTGCATTCAAACAAATGACGTCAGACAAAAGTGAGAACTTTGGAGACCCTTGGTTGTTACTTTTCCTGTCAGATAATTTCGTTTCCTGCCACTTTTTCAATATACACAAAGCAATCTAAGTATAGGTCGTTCGGAATAAAGTGAGCACTAAAAATTTAACATTTGAAAAATATCACTAGCCATTACTGTATATATTTCAACATTAACTATAGTCCCCTTACTGCTTGTATGGTTGGCAGCGAAATTACGGAATATAGTTCCGTGTATTTTCCTGTTTAAATGCAATAATACTGAAATGAAAATAAACTGAAATCAACATAATTGTATTTTATGCAATTAATAAAATATTTTTTTTATCAAATTATGTAGGTACCTACCAACGGCACAATTTATATTACAAGCGCAAACATCAAGTGATGTGTCCGGAGTAGTTTGACATTTGCCGTCGTTATCCGTTACGCGCGAAAAGATACGAATTGGGTGAAAATAGAGCTTTAGCAGGGCTGTTCTGAGTGTTCACTTTATCCCGAACCGTGTATAACAAACAAAGTGTCTAGATTATACAGCAATTTTCATTCCCATGTTTTTATTTTTATATTTGTACCAGCTGGTTTTCTTCTCTTAGACACAAAATATGACAAAATTTTGCTCTTATAAATTTTTTTTATCTTGCATAGTTTTTGCGTAATGGCTCGTTAAAGACAAAACGTGTTTTAAGGACGACATTAAAACCAACTCACTTACCAAACTGAAAAAAATTCACAGCGAATATCGATGTTGTAGACTACAAGTTCAGCTATGTTAAGTCACAAATAAAATGTTTTTGTATTAAAAAATATGTTTAAGTTTTTAAATATTTATTTTAAATTTAAGCATCTTTATTTAAATACAAAAAGTTTTTATTCTTTGTTTTTATATACTTGAAATTGTAGCCTACGTCGTCTTTATCCACCGTGAATTTTTTTCAGTTTGGTGTGTCAGTTGGTTTTAGTGTAGTTCTTAAAACTGAAACATACAATTTTTGGCTTTAACAAGCCATTACACGAAAACTATTAGAGATAAATAAAATTTCATAAGAGCAAAATTTAGTCGCATTTTATGTCTAAAATAAGAAAAGAAAATATCTGGTACAAATGAAAAATAAAAACATGTTGATGGAAATTGCTGTACACCGCGCCTTTAACGCCCGAGTTCACGGTAAATAATATTTTTTAGTGATTATTCTAGACAGGATGGTCTTCGAAACTGCTGACTATCGCGAAACCTCCTATACCTCTCCGTTCCTAACACTTGAGGTCGACGTGCGCGCGTGTGGACTGTGGAGTTATCAGGCAGACAGGCTGAAATGTGGGTTGACGGTTGTTGGGGTCATGCGGGCAACTTCCTCTTTCCAGTCAAGATAACTCGCTTGGACAGGTGCTACCATCTTGTACAGTTTCGTTGGTGAGCTGTGGCCAGCACCTGAAAAAATAAACCAAGAGTGTTTTCATTCGTCTGTACATCATATACACGCAGTAGGCAATACCCAAAATAATATTATTGTGGTTTCAGCACTGTTTATTACCATTAAGCTTCTTTTATACCGAGCTTGGTGGATCAGTGGTAAAACACTCGCCTCGTATTTGGGAGGACCCGGGTTCGATCCCCGGCTACGGACATCCTGAGTTCGGTTTTCCAGACCGTTCGCACAAACGCAGCATTTTCAAACAGCTTTGTGTCGGTTGAGAAATTTTATTCACAGCGATGCGTGTGTGCAAACGCTGCGTTTTTAAATATTCTCTGTTTCATACAAGTTTGGATAAATCTGACAGCAACTTATTGGTAATAATTTTCAGTATTTTGTGATTTGTTGCACATTGCAAGACATTTTTAGCTCTAAAATTAACCTGAAATGTCCATCTCAGCATTTGTACTGCAGAGTTTGTCTTGTGTAGTGCCACAAAAGAACAAAATATTTCAAATTATTGCCCATTAGTTGCTGTCAGATTTATCCAAACGTATATGATATGGAGTATAGAAACCTCTTAGGCTGTTCAGAATAAACTGAGCACTTTCTCTGAGTAGGCGTGTCTCTATTTTTACTATTTTAAAATCGGAAACTTCCATTTAACTAAACACGAGTAGTAACATTTCATAACTCTCAAAATGTTACTGCTATATCTTTAATAAATACATTTTTTATTATTATTACTGTTGGGCAGTGCTCACTTTAAAGTGAATCATCTGTAATTGCGATGCGCGGTGTTTGTGCGAAGGCGAAAGCGTGAGTAAAAGAGTTCTTATAGGGGACTAGTCACACCCATGCAGGGTTGCCAGATGATTTTTAAGCTTCGTCGCCAAATCTTGCACGAAGTTGTAGCCCAAAATCGCCTAAATGTATCATTTTTACTACCCAGGTTTTTAAATTTTTACGTTACAGTAAATAAGGTCAATTACTACATTTTTTTCAAATTTATGGTAGAATCTTAATATGTATAAGTATTACACCTAGATTGTCTATTGCATTAATGGAACAATGCATTGCAATAAATAAATCCCCGTTCTTTATTTCTCTTGAGTTGATAATTTTTTTAAACAGTGGTAATTTGCTAATGGGTTTATGGTAGTACCGTAGTTAATGCTACAAACAACTTTGGGCAGTTTGAGCGGAGGAAGCAAAGGGAGATTTGTTTTCGTAGCCCAAACGGCCGCCAGCCGCCAACACAGTATTTTACACCGATACGAGCATATGAAAAGTAACCCAATTGGCGGAATTTTGCCCAATATGGCAACCCTGCGCCCATTGGCTAGGCGTGAATCGTGTTTGTTTTTTAAGAGAAAAGAATTTTGCACCACCTTGTTTCATTGACTCACGTGCAGATCTACAGCAGTGCTTCATGGTTATTGGCAGAGTGTATGTGTGTGGATGTGTCGCTCATCTGACTGAGCCAATCAGAACAAGAATATTGCGACACCACACGTCTATAATTTATGTACAGAACCAGAAGACGCTGATATTTAAAACATCAAATCATAGACCACGAAGCAGATCTGCAGGTTTGCACGTAAGGCATTGAAGCAAAGTGGTGCAAAAGATCTTTTCGCGAAAATCAGTGATCCCTACCAACCATGCTTTTGAAATGTCTAATGCTCAACGAGTACGTGTAGGTAATAATGAACGGAAAACATAAATTTCGCTTTGCAGTACATTTGCTATAGTTATACACTCTAAAAAATAGTTTGTAAATTTACCAGACGTGCGTATAGGAGCGCTAAGGTAGTAGGAATGTTAGAATTGTTTCCCAGATATCCATAGTAGCACTCCTAGACTTTTTATAAAACAGTTAAGCGTATACTGAAGTTACCAGCCTTGTATTGTAACAACTGCAAAAGTTTGCATGTTTACAAGGCGGGAATATGGTAACTGTACCATACTGAGTCTGGGATAATAACTTCCTAAACATTCGAGAAAGTTTTTTTTTACATTGTAGCCACGATTTTATGGCGAAAATATTTTTGCAACACTTTGTTTCAATGCTTCATGTGCGCATATGTAGCTCTGCTACATTGTCTTTCGATGATTGCCTTGGCAAATTACAGACGTACGGAGTCACAATAATTTTATTATAATTGGTGAAGTCAAATGAGAGACGTGTCTGAACAAAGTCACGCTGCCGATATGCACGAGAGACCCTGAAGCAAAGTGGGGCAAAAATATTGTCGCGACAAAATCGCGTCACTATAGCTATAAGCATACAAAATGTTCGTAACTATACGAACACAGTGAGCATTACCTGTGCATTTTACAGTGATTTTTGCAATATTATATAAACATACTGTGTATAATAAATAAATAAATATATAGGCCTATATAAGGTACGTCGAAAAGATTTTTTTAAAATAAAAAGTGTGATTTTTTTTAAATGTGAGAACTCGCTCATTTTTTAACGGTATTTAATATTGTTGTTCGACGAATTGCCAACATTAAAAATGTTAAATAACGCGAAGTATAACTAATGTTCTGAAGTGCATATGACTCGGCCACAACAACGCTTCAGTAGTTGGAAAAACTACGTGAAGCTGCTGCTACTAAGCGTTCCAACTTTATTTTACTTTAAATTCTAATTGTTCATGCAGTACGCGACACCCCACTTTAATGTTTGCGACCGCTTGTATTGTCGACGTAAACTTTTCGTTCGCAAATTGTCGCCACGTTAACGTGTGCAGAATTCATAATTGGAACGAGTCTCAACATACAGAATTGTAGACTGTCGCCTGTAATCTCTTCGCGTGACATTTTTATTTCATTTTATTAGAGTTTGAAATATTGATTGTTGCCTAAGATTAATTCAGAATCGGATGTAACAATACCACATTTGGCTATCACTTATATAAAAAAAAAAAGACCTATGGAAAACTCAGCTGTGAAAAAAATTTGTACATACATTTTTGCGAAGTCAGAGCACTGCTGGTTACGTCTTGATATTTAATACATTCAATTACATTACAAATACAAAGACTTTGAAGTCTAACGTCTCTTCAAATGAATTCGCAAAATTCCGTTTCTCTAGACATAATTCTTATATATAATGTTAATGTGCTGTTTATATATTCGTGTTAGTATGTTTTAGAAATTTCAGACGTTGCTCAGTTAATAATAAAGATGACGAATTCAACACAAGTTTACGAATTCGTATTAACTTGGTTTGCATTTTTCGAATTGAATTTTGATATCGAAATTAAAATAAGACTTTGTCCGAATAATGAGCTTGGCGAAAGCTTCAGCAATAGTCGAGGAAAACTATAAATACATAGTTTCAGTTGGTATGCTGACCCTCGAAAAAAAATTATCTCAGCAGAGCCAGTTTCATGTACTACATGAACCACTGTCACAGTGTGTTGTTTCCGTGTATTGTGGCTGCATGGTAAATGCTATCTGACCTCATTTTTTTTCTCATCCTCCGAGTGTTGACTGGTTGACTGCATGTACTCCGACACGCGTCGCTGCATCGGGAGCAGGAAAGCTACGAGTTACACAATCATGGGCAAACATGGCTGGAGGTCGTAGTCCCTCTACTGTTGAACCTGTGATTCATCCTCGCCGGTTTACCGAGCTGCGGCAAGACACGTGGCTGTGCCCATCAACACGTGTCACACGTATAGGTGTTAGTTAATGCGAGAGGGGGGCGGTTCGGTTCGGTGGGTTGTCTCCAGGTAGGGTTGCAGGTTCTCAGAACTGTACACTCTGTATAGGCGGTTCGGAACAAAATAAAACCTGCTAGTTATATTTTCAGCCAATTCGTATCTTTCCATGCGTAACGGCTAACGACGAGACATGTCTAACCTTTCCGGACACATCATTTTATGTTTGCACGTGTAAGATAAATTGTGCAGTCTGTATGACTCGTTATAGTTTAATAAATAAAGTTTATTAACTATGTAAAAATATGATTATGTCGATCTCGTTTAATTAATTTTTGTATTGTTGTATTGAAATGGAAAATACATGGAACTATACTGCGTAATTTTGCTGCCAACCTTACAAGTACGAAGTCAACTATAGTTAATGTTTACTTACATGCAGTAACAGCTAGTGATATTTTTCAAAGGTTAAATTTTTAGTGCTCTTTTTATCCTGAACAACCTACTCGGTAGGGTCTACATTAGCTTATTAAAAACCGTTCTCACTGTTTGTCACCATAACAACTGTTATGAACTTTTCTGGCACACAAATTTGAAGTTTAGCAAAGCACTCTAATTTTACTTGAGCCCAAACAGTTCGGCTAAGAACATTTAAAATGTCATACACGCAATATGCAGCGCACAAATTTGAGGCCACGATAGGTAGTTTTATTTTTCCACATTCCTGCAAAAAACTCAGACAAAAGTTTTTAAATAAAATTATTTAAATAATTAAAGATTAAGAGCAGTAATACGATACACAGTATTGTGTAGGCACTTAACAAAAAATGCACCACTCGTTCGCAAAAAAATAATTTTGCTCGATTTTGGCTTATTTTCATAACAAATGTGTGTTAATATTAGTGCAAACATTTAATAAACTATGAGGTTTGTTGCTTTGAGAAACAGGTAGAAATTATTATATATGTGCGACAAAACAATGTAGAGATTTTTGGATATGAAAATTATACTGCTTAAAAATATTTTCAGAACCACTGTAAAACTACCGGTCGTGGCCTTTAATTTGCTCAGAGTTTTATTTTAGATGTAGTTTTGGTATTAGTGTCGTACCGTAAATGTCGTTTACACGTGCCTCTACCCAACGAACATGGTTCCAAAAGACAAAGCGGTTGTGATCTCTTCCTCTTCTGTGTTCTGTGCTCCAGGCGAACGTGCCGTGTACCAGTGACCGGCTGCTGAACCTATTGTGACCAGTCTGTAATAAGTGGTCCTTGCAAACCATCGTGTCTGGTAACTACCCACCTGCCTACCATTGGTAACACCAAACACTACCGAATTCAGAACTTGTTTTTACTTCTGTTTTCGTGACCTTGTGACTGTTACCCCACCCTCGGTCACCCACCTGATCCCATTTTTTTACTAGCTCATTTTCCATTTTTTTATTTACCTATAATTTTTACACTAAACAATGATGCAATTTTGATTAGTTCAGAAGAAAACTTGGTAAACATCTTGGACAGACAATAGAAAATAGCTGCTTGATAAAAAATTCTTAATATAATGTGGCGGGTAGAATTTCCCAACTTTTGATTTGAAAATGAGAGTTTCTAGACAATTTATGCCTGGTTAAAAACGCACCCTGTGGCAGACAATCTGGTCAAACAAAAAAATAGAAAAAAGGCATAAAACAAACTTTAACCAGTTTGTCGCTCGACGCTGTGATGTGGAGTTTGTAAAATCATACAATAGACTATCTTAGTTAACTATCATATTGCTGTAAAATTGAGGTCGTAAGGATTTTGTTTATACTCAGCGCAGTTATAAAACAACTTATTTTTCGAATGCCGCCCCCTAAATGCGCCCTTATAGTTATGCAAGTAATGTCGGCACGTTTTGCGGCGCCTGTGTCATTACAGAGGAGTCCATTTATTTTCTTTGAAACAATTCGCGATTGTTATTTTCTCTCGTGCTGTCTTGATCGACACTAGATAGCTGTGATTTAATATATAGTCATTTTTTTTGTTTTGTTTTCCTTTTTATATACAGCGACGTGAACTTATTTTCTTTCGACTTCCAATCAGCCGAAATATTCCAAGTCAAATCGTTCCAAACATACTTTTACAAGTAACTCATGTAGAGGTGCAGGTTATCTGTCAAACATATCTGGTAAGTTTTTTACACGATAGTAGTACAGTCCCCAGTACAATTTTCGATCATTGGCAGTGTACGATGGCAGATACAGATTTTGATGATCTGTTCTGTTTGTCCAGTTGTGTTCTAAGTGATGGCCTTCAAATTTAGGTCTACGTTTCTAATTTTACTTTGTAACGCATCATTCGCTCTTGTAGGATCTGCTTTGCTAGATAATTTATGCGTCCCTTCGTACAAGAAGAATGTGCAACTTATTTATATTTCTTATGTCTTATTTGTTTAATAAGGGATTTACTTCTTTTGGGAAATAACATCCACTTTAACGTAGCATCGATTTATGAAATGTAGAAACTTGTGTGTCGTCTGCAGAATCAAATCGCAAATCAGCCTTTAAGCTATTTGTGACATCAGTCGATGCATTTTTTAAAGCAAGAAATTAATTACCTTATCTTACTTATTTGTAATGCATCGGCATCGCAGTGCGGAATTTGTATGTAATGCTTGCAGCAGTGACACATCGGCTAAGTAATTTACACACGTATCGTGTACATTTTAAGTATATTATGTGCTAGTTTTGTTTTTCATAAATAATTGTACTGTATGTATAATTACTTGGAGGTATTTTGTCATTGTTTTACACGCCTGGCGGGCATGTATGTCTTGATTTTGTGCCTGACCTTATTTAATGGGTAGGGTTTGTCTAATCTAGTTTTCTTTTTCTGTACGAAGCAGTGCTAATGCACCCTTCTTGCTTGGATTCCAAATACTTTTGTTACTTTATCAGTGAGCTTGAAAGTAATGTAACATTTGATTTTATTATATAGAAAACGTTACTTGAGAATCGTACATGTTGGTAGGTAAGGTAAAGGCAGTTCGGAATAAAGTGAGCACTCGAAAAAGCCCTGCTAAAGATCTATTTCCAACCAATTCGTATCTTTCCGCGTGTAACGGCTAACGATGGGAAAAGTCTAACCTCCTGGGACACGTCACTTTATGTTTGCGCGTGTAAGATAAATTTTTCAGTCGATAGGTACATATATAGTTTGATAAAAAAAAGAAGTTTATTAATTATATAAAATACAATTATATCGCTCTCGGTTGATTTTGTGTCAGTATTGTTGTATTTAAATACGAATAAACACGGGACTATGTTGTGTTATTTCGTTGCCAACCATACAAGCAGTAAGGTGACTATCGGTAATGTTGAATTATATGTAGTAACTGCTAGTGATATTTTTCAAAGGTTAAATATTTAGTGTTCACTTTATTCCGAACGGCCTATAAGTGGGCTTTGGTCTCGTCGACAGCGAGGCCATTAGAGCCGGCGACACACAACTTGGTACAATGATAGGAGCTGGGAGAGGAGTCAGCCATGGCATTTGTTAAGGAACCATTCCTGCATTCGCCTGGAGGGATTTCGGGAAACCATGGGAAACCTAAATCAGGATGTCCGGAGTTGGGAATCGAAGCCGGGTCCTCCCGAATGCGAGTCCAACGTGTTATACCTCGCTCGATCTCGTACTTGTTGTTCGACAAATCAGAGACGAGTCATGTACTAATTGAGGGTATGTCAAGTGATGGTTTTTTTTTTTATTTTTACAATGGAAATTTGAATTTTCTATTTTTAAATTTTTATGGAAAACAACTTTTTGCCAACAATTAAAAACATCGTGACTCAACGAACTGAAGCTTATTCCTACCGCTGATTAGAAACTGTAAATCTCTTCTGCTCGTCGTATGACTGCAAGACTGTCTGGTGTGCTGTCTCGGGATGCAGTATTTCTAGTTAGGCAGAGACTACAGAGCAGTTCCTTTGATGCATCTTAACACTAATTACTACATCGGCGGAAGGAAACCGTAGCAACCCGGCGTAATTGTGCTTCAGTGGATGTGCCATCCTGTAAATTACCCGATGCTTTCGCAGCTTCGTTATCGACGAGGGAGCTTACGAACATGCCTGCGGGGTAATTTGTTCCTCGGAGTTTGAGTTGACAAGGAAACCCACACGGCGTCGCCAGGTCTGGAGGCTTGTAAAGGGTTTGAGGAGGATGCCATTAATATTTCCCACTCCTCGTCGCATCCAACTATACCTTCTTCGCCGTCCATGTTCCCTTGGAGCTGGTTGTCAGGAGCCAGTCACGTGGATCTTGAGAGCTATAAAGAAGTAGCTCAGCCTCTTGGAAGGCACGGGGGATTTGAACTAAAACTCATTTTCACCCTGTAACATCAGCCGAGCGGTTAAACCTAGCCCCGCTCTTTGTAACCTTTCTTCCGAAGCAAACCCCCGTCCCTTTTTCAAACGTAAATGACCGGGACTGTGCGAAGTTTCATGGCAGGTTACACTTGATATTATTTAGCACTGTTCTTCTTTTCTCAGTCTTCGTATACGGGATGAAAAGAAACAAGATACATTAATGCAATATTCCCCTTACGGTCATTGTAATGATGCTCAATCAAATATATTTATACTGAGAGTTGGTATGTTAATTTTTTCTGTAAAATAAACTCGCAATGTTACATAAATAATTTTACGCAAATCACTTTGACGGTGAAACTGCATTCGAAATAAAATATATTTACACATAGAGTATTGGACCTGCCGTGGTGCGGTTTGTGTTACTGCAGTATATATATTTTTAGAATTTAACGCGCGTTAGATTTTTTAAATAGTAAACTTGGGATATTTGTCATTTTTCAGCATTCACATATAGCCTAATAGAGAAAATTATATGATATGAGCATGATGACGGAACGATTTTGGTAATATTCCTCGAGTTGTCTTGGGGAACTATATGGCATACATGCGGTGGGAAAAACCTGGCGGTGTATTTTTGTGACGTGTTTTCGACGTGTTGGCCCGATAATTTTATGTTCACTTATTTTAAAACTTTAAAGTAACGGACTTCGTACTGTAGATGATGCCCGGCAGGAATTGTGGACGATGACATTTATTCCAAACTCGGTTTTGTGTTAATGGCGACGTTGCCACATGTATGGTCGCAAAGTGGCTGCGATGCGAGTATTTGTGTTAATATAAAGTTAAGGTGCCTCCGTACCTGCGTTTGATGTGTGTGACAGCGAGTTGAGACTATTCCTTTTTTACGATATCAAACTATGTAATGTGTAATCCTTGTTGTACATCCGCGATACATTTTTACTCCTACGAAAGGAACACACTTCAAACTGTGTCGCTGTAAGTATTAGATACTTACAAATTTCGCCTTATTATTTGGCGCGAGGCTAGAATTCACGGCTTATAATCACCTGAACAAACTCCGTGACGTATTGGCTCTGGACCTTCGTACCTTTGCTTGGCCGCAATACTAGATATTGGTAGGGACCCCTGATTTTCACGAAAAGAATCCTACAACAACCCGTTTCTGTGTGTTTATGTATGTATGTATGTTTGTTTAGTCCGTTTCATGTAAGAAGGCCTCTTTTTGACAGTTGTGCTCACATTTATTTTTACAGTTGTTTCCTTGGAATAACCAGTGTTTTCCTCTACCAAAAGTGATTATTGCACAAACACACTCTCAGATGACTGTACTGTGTAGTTTCTAAAGAAAAATGTTTTCTTTAGAAACTTGTGTACATTATTATAAATTTGTCAGGAAAAGGGTGCCGTCTGCCTGCACTGTAAATAAACTTCCTAAAATGTTTAGGAAGTAATTAACCCAATCTCGGTGTGGGACAGTTACCATACTTCCGTCTTGTCAATATGTAAACTTTTACACTTGTAACAATACAAGTCTGGTAACTTTAGTATACATTTGACTGTTTTATAAAAAAAAGTTTAGGAGTGCTACCATGGATGTCTAGGAAACAATTATACCATACATACGTTCTTAGTGCTCCTATACGCACGTGTGGCAGATCTACAAACTATTTTTTTTAGAATGTGGAGATATTTTGCGCATTGGAGACTAGATTCAAGGAAGCGATTGGGGCGACATTGATAATGCGCGCAAGTGCAACATCGGCACTGAGTCAAGCACTAAACTAGCCGTAAGCTTTCCGCCGAACCGTTAATACTACGGGACTAAGCTGAGACCGCATAACTATATTGGTGAAAAGAGCTTAGCGATGTTCAATATAGAATCATTTGAACCCTGCTTATTTGAAAGCAGGCTGGACTCCAATGCGTGTTCATCTGGCTGCCGCTATTGGCCGACAGTTTGTGCTAAACGCCTTGAAAAAACGTTTTCAACCAATGATATCAGATCAGCGGTAAATAACCGAAAGCCTGGAGGCAATGACATCACGGGGTGTGTTCCGGTTCCCAAATAAAAAGGCGAAATTTGCAGGTTTCTAAATATTCCTACCCGTGTTTGACATTATGTCGAGTTAGTACATTTTAAAGTCATCATAAAAAGACCGTTGTTAACTATGTTTCAGGGCTTTGAAAGAGTATTTCTGACGTGCACGGTGCCCTGGTAGTGATATTACGCACTCGTCTTCAGTTTCGTTTCGATTCGTAGACTATCACGCTGGGTGGACGCGGAATAATTTCGTTAAAAAAAACACAATCCCAACCCACTGGAACCCATTAGAAACACGTGGCACGTTGGCTTTAAGGCTGTGCTCTCTAGTTCATACTTTTTTGGTGATATTAATTTTTTGCGCCTAAACGAGAGCAGTTATCAAAAATCTGTGTGGCAGTTTTGTTTAAAATCGTCTTCTCCGTGTTGGCTGATATTTACAAAGTAGTAAATACTACGATTTTAGCTAATTATGTAATTAACGTAATTTTGATTGACTTTTTGTGGAAACCGTATAATTTCTTGCTTTGATAAAATAACTATCACGGCAAAAACAATTTTAAATAAAACTGTTGTGCAGATTATATCTACTCTCTTTTAAGTTAAAAAAAATTATCATCTCAGTAACAGCAGAAACTAAAGAGCCTGGCCTTAAATACATGTTTTACCATTGCATATTCGCATATATTTGTAAAATGTACTCTGAGAAGAAATGTTGCCGTAAGAACCATGTACTTTTTTAAAATGAGAACACTAGTCCGATTTGGTTGCCTGCCTGCCGATGTTTTTGTAATTGTTTCGTGATTGTAAACATAGCTCTAGCAATTGACTCTTTGTTGCTTACACTGCGTTGCTTATGCAGATCGTCTTTAGTAATTTTTTAATTATATTTAGTCGAAATATCGCTTATCATTAATGTTCGATAATTAGTGCTCTGTTGGCAGAAACATGTTGACAGTTAAGGGGGCCGCCATAGATAGGCTGCGTTTGCGTGTGTAAGGCAGGAGCGCTAAGGTTGCCGTTGACTAACGTATTACATTGTCGTCTCTCCGCGCAAGCCACTCAGATGGCGTGTAGTGCTTTACTATTATCATTTTTCCAATGGGACTTTAAGCGGTGATCACATTATTTTATTTATGGGCAGCGTAGTTCAAATTCCAACTCTTGTTTCTATAGTTTTGTTTTTCGAATGCTATTGTTAATTTTCCAGATACGGCAGTCGGAAAAAAAGCCGTTTTGAGGGGCCAGAAAATAATGTTTCCAATAAACTTGTCGAATTTTTAAAACTATAGTGACATACTTTGAAGCGCCTGTTCTTTTAGTAGACATACATATATAATGTGCATTACATAGTTTTAACCAAAATGTAAATAGTCGTAACCCGCTGCAACAGTTGGAAGGGCAGGTAGGGATTGTTTCTGTAAAAGTAGGGCATTCCGATTCTATGCATCAATTTAGTGTAAAGGATAAAATAAACACACGCGTTCACATTTGTGGATTGTTTTGTTTACCGTTAATCAGCAATTTTGCGTACTGTATATCCCCATCAAGGTCCGCAAATTTATTCACTGTGCACTTACTTATGTTTCTGGATGTTACCGATGGTAACCAGTGCAAATAACCACACGAAGAAAGATCTTTTTAATTTCGTCGGCTTAATGCTACAACTAGGTAACTAGGTGGCTGGAGATATCCAACTGTAACACTGAAAATTGCTTTTGTCATACAAATAGTAATTTTTTTAATGCTAATTTGTGTTGCACCAATACTCCTAATTAACATATTTATAAATGTATACATATTAAAAGGAACAACCGTACGGGCAGTGCACACATCTGCAGATAACTTTGTCTTGGAAAATTTAAGTTACCCAGTTCTTGCACTAACCTAGTTTTTACATATTTTTTTTTTGCCATTGGTTGCAGTCTCTCATTGTTTTAATTTTTTGTTTTGTAAATTTTAATCTCAAATTAAGGACAGCAAAAATCTTGACCTGGTGTCATGTGCATCAGGACGAAGTAACTGCATCCGGAAATTGAAACTTGCTGAGAATGTAGTATGTAAAACATTTAATACATATCTGATAGATTAAACGTACAAAATCAAGGTGCTGAGTCAGTACAATTTCATAACATCAAATTCACCACCAAATGTGATTCAAATACATCGAATGTTGTAGAATTGGATATAGTGCAGCCAGGCATACATGCTGGATTTACACATACTTTGACAATTCTGTAGTGTTTGCTTAGATATGTAGACATATGTGTACATGTCTACATATAGCTAGAGACATGAACTTTTCGCGAAAAGAATTTTGCCCCACTTTGTTCCAGTGCCTTATGTGCACGTCTGCAGTTG
>PNEQ01026956.1:15431-46596 GCA_003012365.1 Medauroidea extradentata
TGACGTTTCTCATTTGACTGTACCAATCACAATAAGGTTACTGTAACACCACACGTCTGTGATTTGCGTGTAAAACCCCACGACACACGAATGTCAAAACATCCAATCTCTGACCGTGAAGCAAGTTTGCAGACGTGCACACAAGTCACTGACACAAAGTGAGGCAAATTTCTTTTCGCGAAAAGTTCATGTCTCTACATAGCACGTACTTGAACATAATTGAATACTAGGTATAGGTATGTAACTTGTTTACAGCTAGCAAGGTACGAGCCCCAAGGACGGCTCGAGGAGGAAATGCGTTGTCGGGCACCCGTGTCACGTCACGACCATCCATAGTCTTACATGCACATCACGTACTTCGACGCTGTCTTTGTCTTACTGAGCAGTAACGCTTCCTTCCTCTCGAGACCAAGATGTGTCAGAGGTGCTCGCACGCTTTCATCTTCACTTTCCCTTTGGGAAATGTTCCTCCGTTATAGAAAGAAAGCCAGTCCCTTATTATTTTCATTGTTACGGGGAGAGGAACCTTTTGAAATGGTACGAATCGACTTGTTTGAAGAACAGCACTGGAGAGGTAGTTAGGAATCCTAACAGTGTCGTTCCCATGTCGATTTGTTATCGATTTGAAAATCGTCCCGTAAACGTGATTCGAGTCGTGTTGACTATCAAGATTGCTGCTTTAAAGCATAAATATATGCTTGTTTAAAGTCATCAAGTGTGTGTGTGTGTATACATACATACATACATACATACGCATATGCATATGCATATATATATATATATATATATATATATATATATATATATATATATGCCTATACAATTTGTTAATGGAAAATTCAATATAATGGGGTAAGAGAAGGTGCGCTAATATCTTAGGTTTATCGCAGCTTTTCACCTCTGCTAACCCCCTGTCTATATTTGAGGTTTTCCTTGCAATAAACTACAGTCAAAAGCCACTTTATTTTGTTAAATATTAACATAATTTTCAACTAATTGATTTTAGTTGTAATAAAATACATAAATAATCTCTTCTTTCGTATTTTCCAGTAAAATCAAATATTTAATAAGGAAATTTGGTAAAAAAGAAAGGATCATTTTTTACCATTTATATTTCCAGTCTAGTTAAAGCTATGCTGAGTACATCTCTAAGATATTGACGGAGTTTTTTGTTCCGCCTTTGTATTTTGTATCTTATCGACATTTTAATACTGTTACTTGTAGATATTTTGCTTTGCGTAGCTTTCAGTACGTCGAGTATAGGTACTTACAATTATAATAATAGTGGAATTATAATCTAAAAGGTTTGAGTCGTTAAAACAGAGATCCTACGCGCCATGTGAATGATGTGAGAGTTATAAAATGTACCGTTACTTCGACGCAGGATTTTTTTGTCCAAAGACATAAAACGTGTACGGTAGTTTAGTCCTGCGCAAGGTCGTAGAAGTACAGGTCTGGACACTCGCCTATCTACCAATGTATTTTGCTTGACCCCCTTGTTGTTTGGCTGCAGTTCACCAAGTTACCGAGTGTATTGTGCATGTTTGGCGCTGCAGTCAGAGCGGTCGGGCTCAAACTCCGCCCACTTTTTTCCATTATTTGCATTATACAGTAAATAAAGATTGCTGGAGGCATGCTTTATGATTGTGAGCGAAGGAAGTATTTCAGAAATGGATAAAAAAAATTCGTTTTGGTAAATTGTGGGAGGGAAGTGGGCGGAGCTTGAGTCTGACCGCCCTGATTGCAGCGCCAAAGACGTACAGCATTATCGGTAACTAGGTGAACTGCAGCCAAACAACAAGGGGGTCAATTTTCCAGGCGAGTGTCCAGACCTGTTCTTCTACGGCTGTGGTCCTGCGTATACCTCGTTGTAACTTTCTATGACTACCAGCAACTTTTGCGTGTGTCGGTGGTGTTATGTAATTTTGCGGCTGGAGGCTATACATTTCTTACTTCACTGCACTCGAATACTTGCAGAGCTTAGTGTTTGCTACTATCGTAATGTAAAAAACTAATTTTTTTTTTCATTGACATTTACGTAAGTACTTTTGTTTCGTTAACACGCTCCAGATTTAATAGCCTTACAAACTTGACACATTCATAACTTTATAGAAAAGTAACTTTTTTTTTTTTTGCATTTGCGCGATGCAGGTATGACATGTTATTGGCAGTTCTTACGATGTAATGATGTGTGTGGCGTGCCTCGTACCTCATATATTCACTTATAAAAGCTGTGGAGCAGAGTATGGAAAGAGACGGGGATAGAAAATTGGCCGAACTGCGGTAATGCAATTAAATTACCTGCTATATCTGTCTGAGGTTAACAAATAACACCGGATTCAACATCCGGTGAAAAATTGCTGGTTTTATCGATCCCAGTAGGAAACAATCTTCATCTAGTGTGTGTTTGTTAGTATTTTAAAATAACTTAAACAAAGATAGCATAATTTCAGGGTCGCAAAAACTGTTAGTTTCTATAGAGTTCGTTACGAAATAGCTTTTAAATGCTAGGGTTTTTGTACTGAAATTTTCAAATTTCAAAAATTTTTTATACTAAGTTTCATATTTTTTGTTATGTTGGCACACATGTACTCTCGAAAATACTACTTGCTATAGAGCAAAAATGTTTCTGTACTAAGTGTGCGATGATTTATGCCCTATCTTTTTTTCACAAACAATTGTCAAATATTTTAATTTTGATTTATATAGTAACATTTTATATTGTCAATGTTTCACTCGTGAAAATTTTTAATTTTAGTTCGAATATGATTTCATCGTCTTGCGCGCCAGCTGTTTGATTTCATTTTATATTCTGCACGAATGAACGGCATTTTTTCCCCCACCACAGCAGCTTTTAATATCTGCGAGCTTATTCATGTGATGGCATTAAAGTATTACACGTTAGATACGAGATTATTGAAGTGTGCTTTCTGTTATTTTTAACACAATATTAATAACTAAGTAATAAGTATAAAATTGGTTCAGTGATGGAAATTGCGCAATCCTTTCATTCCAATAGATATAGCTGGTTCGCTATCCAAGACGGGAGAGCCGACAGTTTAACAGTTTACAATATTGATATTGTTGTTTTTCTTTTGTTGGCCAGCTTTAGACGTTTATCCACAGCTTCCTTCTTTTAGCTGTAACGTTTGACCAGTAACATCTCATTCATTCTCGATTATGTTGTTTCCTGTCTTCGGTTAACGTTTTGCTTGATTTTACTGGAAACTCTGATGTTGTCTTTTTTTGCGTTTCATCTCAGGGTCATATTCTTTCGAATATCTTCACATGTAGTCCCCACTTCTTTTGTATGCCCCTTTGTATTTCCGTGAACCAGACTGCTTTGCCACACTACCCAACCTTCCCAAAGTAAGTAAATATATTGTTCGTTAGTCTCGTTGGGTTCATTCGTGTTATGTTTCCTTTGCATTGCAAGGCATTTAGCAGCAGACAAGGTTTACGGCAGGATGACTTTGCAGTACCTATGCATTATACCTAGTGCTAGAAAAAATTCGCGAGTTCAATGACCAGCTTGCTAGAATCCAATGTCCTATGCATAGAGCCACGATTTTATGGCGAAAAGATTTTTGCAACATTTGGTTTCGATGCGTCATGTGCACACCTGCAGCTCTGGTATATCGTCTATGATTGGATTATTTTACTCTCACTGGCTTTGTCAAATTATGGACGTACAGACTCACAATAATCTTATTCTGATTGGTGCAGTCAAATGAGAAACGTGTCTGAACATAGACACGCTGCCAATAACCTTGAAACAGAACTGCCGATGCGCACGTGAGTCACTGAAACAAAGTGTGGCAAAAATCTTTTCGCGACACAATCGTGGCCCTACGTATGCATACTCAAGCCCTGTATATTCGTTCATTGTCTGCTGTCTGAATGAGTTGCAGGTAATGGACAAATTGTAGGGCTTCGGTATACACAGGATAATGGGTTCTAGCATGTTGGTCGTTGAACTCGCGAAATATTCCTAGCTCTAATTACACCTAATGTCAGTGGAAATCGCAAGATATTTCACGCCAGCGTATTTTGCAAAACAGTGTAACGGCATGCGGGTTGTATGGTTGGAGGGTGGGCATGTAGTAGTTTAAAGGTGAATCACAAATATGATAGAGACGCGCCAATAATTAGAAATGATGAGGTGTCGCGGGAATACTTGACTGTTTGCTGGGTTTCAACATACGTTCAGCTTAGAAGATAACTGGCTTTCGCTTGTGTGTGATGGAGCTGTAACCGTATTTGACTAACCCAATAAGAATCCCCGCTATTGCAGTATTTGATGCCTATTATTGGTCTGCAGACAGAAACGTTGTGTCAGACGTATATCACCCAATCATACATGTTGCAAGAAACTGCAGCGTTTTCAGGGGAATGTTGGCACAAAATATTTTCGCGATATACAATCATCGCTATACCAATAATGAATGAAGAACTTAATAAATACAGGTTACATTGATGCCGAGCAGTCAGTCAGACTACCAATGTCTCAGCTTGGCATTTAGGGATATCTTGTTCTAAAATCCCTTGGTTTTCTAGAATGTTTATCCATTGTTCTCATTAGTGATTTGAAGGATACCATTTCGGAAATGTTCGGCTCCAGCCACTCACTTAGGTACTTAACTTTCCTTTCAGCGTCTAGATCTTTTGATGCCAGGTTGATGTTACACGTAAATGTGTTTTTCTCTACTGACAAGTAGAGACCTGTATTCGCTGCTTGTTCCTGGAGTTCGTTGATCTGTCTTGCGGCTACATCCAATGAATTCGAAAAAAATCGCAAGATTATCTGCGATAGTTAAGAAGTAAGTTCTCAGAATCATGTTTTTGTATCACAACGAAATCCCAGTATTATTATTATTATTATTATTATTATTATTATTATTATTATTATTATTACATACGCATAGGTCGATGAAGGACAACGCGAAGTCTTATAATTATTATTGACAGTTACGTAACGTTTTTCACCGAGGCTGTTTTGGCTTGTGCATTATTATTTATCCTCACCTCTGTTACATTCCTATGAATTTCCCTACTCGTGGCATTAGCTTCTTGGTTTAGTAAAAAAAAGTAGCGGAAGGAAAAGAGGCTATTATTATTTAGTAATGACTAGAGAGTCAGGAATATCGCGATAATCTTTCTTGCCAGCATATTTTCCAAATCATACCGCCCTGCACCTCGTATGAAAATGTGACTCGGATATATGGCACGGCATACGCTTGCCAAGACATTTTCATTTCCATGACGGGGCTCATATAGGGAACAAAGAAGTAAAAAAGTAACTTCATTATCATAATATACGTTCTAGCTACAATTCGTATTTCACTTCTTCAAAGAATGGCTGCACTTTATTTTACATTAAGAGGGGTCATGGCCATTACGGCCAGAATTCATTGACGTTGCTAAACTGTGTGTAAATTCAATCTACGCCAGCACAAATATGTGGAAGATAATCGTGTCCCGGTCTCCAGGCTTCATCGCTCCGCTCTGTCTCGTTATCTCAGTCTCTCTACGTCTCACTCTCTCCCCGTCTCACTTTCACCGTCTCTCTGTCCCTATCTCTCCCCGTCTCACTCCCTCTCCGTCTTACTCTCTCTACGTCTCACTCTCCGTTTCACTCTCTCTATGTCTCACTCTCTCTATATTTCACTCTCTCTATGTCTCACTCTCTCTACGTGTCACTCTCTTTGCGTCTCACTCTGTATACGTCTCACTCCCTCTCTGCGTCTCACTCTACGTCTCACTCTCTGCGTCTCACTCTCTCTACTTCTCACACTATCCCCGGCTCTCTCTACGTTTCGCTCTCACCCCGTCTCACTCTCGCCCCGTCCCACTCTACGTCTCACTCTTTACGCCTCACTCACTCTTTTTCACTCTTTACGTCTCACTCTCCCTGTCTCTCCGTCTTCCCGTCTATGTTACTCAATCTCCGCCCGTCTTAATCTCTCCGTCTCTCTGGTCTCTGTAACGTCGTCTAAGTCTGTCTCCGTCTTTGTATCTTGGTGCGTTTCTCCCTGTATTTCTCTCAGGCTTTCTCGGTGTGTGTGTGTGTGTGTGTGTGTGTGTTGTGTGTGAGCTGTCATGAAAATTCAACATCCAATGTCGCGGCGTCGTCGCGGCGCCTTCCATTCTGCCCACGGTTCGCGAGCCTCTGGTATCTCGTATGGTGTGTGTGTGTGTGTGCGCGCTTCAGGGACGGCTACCGGTAGAGCTGCATTATTCATCGTCGGCGTCGACGCCGGCCCTGCGGAGGTGTAGATAATGGCTTGCCGTATCGGGTCGACGCGGAAGACTAGGCCGTCTCGGAGGTGCTGCTGGTCGTAAGTCACTGTCGAGGGCGCGTTCCGCAAAATACCGGTCCGCTCTTTTCGGCGGAAATCTACTCTCCTGTAGGTTCTGTCATTTTGGGAGCTTGGGACATTTTGATGTTTACCTTTCTACCTAGTCTTCGTGTGAGGCCCGGGAACAGAGAATATCGTGACTCGTGGTCGTGCGGTAACATACGTGACCCGGATTCTGAGGTCGTGGGTTCTATGTCACCTGACTGACACAGCAACTCCATCTCTCCCCCTTCCGCCAATATTCTGTCATGTCTAATAAATACCGCCATCTAATATTTCGCGAGTTCCTGGCCCGTAATAGGCTGTTATTTTTTCGCCAGAATTTAACGAGGCAAGCAAATAGTTCAACGTAGCGGACTGTGTAGTTCGTAATGTTTTCCTGTCCATTTAAATATTTGCTAGAACCATAGTCTTGGCGTCTTCACATTCAATATATATATAACTTTTAAAAAGAAAACCTTTGCATTTGCAAACCCAGTATCCATAGAAAGTTTGTGCGCAAAGTAAACCTACAAATGTTGTTCTCGTTGAAATACGAAGAATTTGTTTGGTAGGGACTACATGACTATGCACAACCTTGTGTTTGTACTTAATTTTTAAGGTAGAGTGAAACTGAAATTTAAATTATTTATATAATTTTGATAATGTAAAAGAGCTTAACTGTTGCTCAAATAATGGTTACTTGTTATCATTTTGGAAAAATATTTAAGTGGGTGCACCGAGGTTCAAACTTATACCTTTACGCTTGTTAACAGCGCATTTTACCTTTAAACAAACTTATCTTGTATGTTTTGTTATTATTGTATTTTCAAGTACAGTTTTCTTAATTTATATTCTTAGTTTTATAGGACGCCCCAAAATTAAATTTCTTGTTGTTATGCAGGCCTAGGTTTTCTTACAAAGAAAATCTTTGTGACTTATTTACAAAGAAATAACTTTGCAAGAAAAAAATCTTTTATATGTATTTGTAGAGGCACTGAAAAATCGCCGTAGAAGTTAAGTTTGCTAGGCTCCAACGTACTGCTTACAACAGTGGAGGTTTTGTATAGTTATTGACTATTGTTTATTTGAAGTACTGTTTCTCCCCTAAGGCAATGCTCTTTACTTTCTATTAGTTTTGCGACAAACCAGAATTTCGTTAATTTATATAATTAGCTAAAATCGTAGTATTTAATGACTTGAAAAAATCAGTCAACATGTTGAAGACGTTTTTAAACAAAACTGCCTGACAGATTTTTTTATACCTGCTGTCGTTTAGGCGTAAAAATATAGTACCGCTAAAAAGTAGTAACTAGAAAGCTTGGCCTTAAACAGACTCAGTTAGAACTGTACAACTAACACACAACGTGGGTAATTTTTCCCAATACTGTTCACATGTATCACAAATTGCGTAATCCATTAATGGCAAGCTAAAGTCACTACAGTTTATTGGAGACTATGTTAATCTAAAATGTTTTCGGTTTTTTTCCTCAACAATGAACAAAGTCTTCTAGTCGTATCGTGACATATTGTGATGAATGAGCCTGTGCAGGTGTATTAAAAATATGTTGGTGTATAAAACGTCAAATTGTAAGTTGTCATAGTTTTTCCACAAAAAAGAATCGACCAGGTACGGGTTATCTAAGTAAGTTACACACGTCCACGACTTGGGATTCGAACCAGAAAAATTGTGACCCAAATATGACATTTAAGGACCAGTGACGACTCGTAGGTTGTTGGTAGGTAGGGCACAAGTTACAGAGACCTGTGCAGGGTTGTGGGCTAGTTGACGCTGCAGCCACTGACACGCTGGTGTGTAGGTGCTGCTTATTACTGACTGGTCACAACACAGTAAGTTGCCAGTACATATTTCATGGTTATTGGTAAACGGCGCGTTCACAGGAGTTTACAGTTCTCGACAACTTGTGCCCTCCCTGGCATAGCAACCCTCGAGCCGCCACTGCTAAGGACCTGGTAATTAACGTCTCCGCGGTTCTCTAAAACTGATTGTTCCTGTAACTTGCATGTTATGGAACAAAATGATTGCCTGGGAAGGGGCTAGGGGTGGAAGTTCTTCATCGCTTCAGACACGAGGGAGGCAAGAACGTCTCGTCATGCTAATGAGGCGAGAAGGACAATTACTGATGTATCCTTCCATCTTGTATTCTAAGCTTGGCTCAATTTATACTGATGTATCCTTCCATCTTGTCCTCTAAGCTTGGCTCAATTTATGAACACCGAAGTACCTTCGTATTTTATTCGTCCATACATAACCCCGCCAAAATAGGGAAGTTAGCACCGTTAGTAGCGCCTTTATGACGAAGCAGAGTTCCAAATTAACGCGTTTTTTGCCGGCCGCTTGCATGGGAGAGTTCCGAAAGTTTTCGTCTTTGTGGATTCTTCGAAACTGTCACACTCTGCCAATATAGGTCGGACGTCCGAAGTTCAATTTTCTTCGCTTTATTACGCTTTCCTTCCCTCGCCCTTCTAGTTTGAGCTACACCGAAGTGTCGCGTAGTTGCGGGGAAACTTGCGTTTTATCGGCGGTCTGACTTGAAATTTTCCACCCCGCGGAAACTTCTCTTTCAGCTAGTTCTTCGGTTTTCTGAAACTGTCTGTAGTAGCTGTATATGTTCTGGTAACTTACTCGCGGTACGTCGGGTTTGTGACGGGTTCACAGAAGTGTGAAATGCTCCGTCAAGTTTAGCTCTTTTGCTGCATTAAGTAAAGTCACCACTTTACACCGAAAAGAATAGCGTGCAAAGTATCGTTTTTATTCTTAATGCTTTCTCTCATCGTTAGTACGTGATGCAAAGAGGTGGCGTGTACTATGCTGAACGTACAACTTCAACATAAACTTTAACAAACTCGTTATAGAGCCCCGTCATCTGGACGACAGGTGCATAGATTTGTCACTTGGTTATAGTAGATTAAGAGATATGCTGAATCAGATTGAGAAGTTGATTTTTTTTTGTGACAGTTTATGGTTAGTTGGTTTTTGTTTGCTGGTCGAATGTATTTAGTTGTGCTTATTGCTAAAATTTATTTACGTAATAGTTAATGTCTTTAAGAGTTACTTTTTCAAATGATATACACTTGAAGATTTGTTTTTTAATTTCATGAATGTAACGTTTAAAATGTTGGCGACTCTTGCGTGACGACACGTTATCTTTGTGATTTTGTCCGCGCTTTTATCTCTGACTAAATAATGAAATTTGCATAGTTCAACGGTGACAGGGAGTTGGCGGAAAATTCTGTTAATTGAAACAAATCATGCGTCAGATAGTGGATGTGCATATTTTATTGACCGTCCATCACTGATGACGTTTCGTTGTTCCGGGTATGGGAATCTGATCAAATGACGAAAGAACGATTTTCATGGGGTAAAAAAAAAGGGGGGGGGAGAGATATAAAGTAGGAGAAGTAAGGGAGATTTTTCCCAACATTAGTAACTTCACTAGCATCCAAATTAAATATTCTTAGAATTGGTAGAGGTGCCGCGGTGGCCGAATGGTCAGTCCATTCACCTCTCACCAAAGCGATCCGGGTTCGATTCCCGGCGGGGACAGTACCGGGATTTTCGCATGTGGGAATTGTGCCGGACGATGCCGTTGGTCGGCGGGTTTTCTCGGGGATCTTCCGTTGCCCCGGCTCCTTAATTTCAGCGCTGCTCCTTATTCATATCATGTCACCCCTCATCAGCGCTAAAGACGACTATGTTAAGCGCTGACCAAAATCTCTCTCGTACACTTTTATTGTTAGCAATGCAAGTCCATTTAATCTCGATTGACTTGTTGTATTGTCAGGTAGATTTTTATCAGTGAAAAAAATTATCTTTCAAAGTTTTTAAAATGTTTTTTACACGTTTCTCACGCCACTGATCGAATCCACTCTAGGCATTTAATATTCCTCTGGCGTCTTACATTTAACTCCGGCACAGTTTGTTAGTGGTATTTGCCAGTCTCATAAACATTAACGTCGTAATTTTTCTTAAGTGACTGGTACAGTTTTTCAAAAAACTTCATGCAAAAATAGATCCAAATTTACCGCATTTTAAAGGTACATAAAAATGCAATGCAGTATGTGTAAATCACATTAAGATGACCTTTTAGATTTTGCACTTGTTTTATGACACCTAGTGTAATGGCGGAAGAAATCCTGGGATTTCCCCGTGCCTGTTAGTTTGTGTCCTTTTTTCCGGTATCAGCTGATCAACTTTTCCTCGTGAGTTCCTTGCCCCACGTTACGAGGAAAACGTTAAAATATGCGAAACGGTTTTCGTAAGAGTGTGGTGCAAACGAACCACGGGCTTTCGTGTAGTTCTTCGTGGCGCGAGGCGACTGCTATTCATCATGTATTACGGTCGTCATATGTTAGAGAAACACATCGCTATGTAGGTTGTCAGATGAGTCGGCGTTTATGATTTGCCAGGAAAAATACATTTTTAGTGTGGTCTTTGAACGATTGTTGCAATG
Source organism: Medauroidea extradentata (assembly GCA_003012365.1). NCBI lineage: Eukaryota > Metazoa > Arthropoda > Insecta > Phasmatodea > Phasmatidae > Medauroidea > Medauroidea extradentata. Next base: position 26,245 of record PNEQ01026956.1, read on the forward strand.
GGTTCGTATTATGAACATCGAATTTTTTTGGGCATACGACATTGCGGGCGGTTGTTGCCGCCTTTGCAAAAAATCCCACACTAAAAAAAAAAAAGGAAGAAAAGCTGTAAGCTGTAGTCAACAGACATAAAACATACAGGTAATTCCTGGAAGGAATTTAGTCATATCCCAGGAGACGACACAAGACAAGAACATATATAAACAACAAAAAATTAATTCCTGAGTGGAATATAGTCGACTGGAGAGGCTGGAGTTCCTCAATCTGCACTTGTACCTGAAGACGGGAACAGATGCCAGTTCCCGAAACGTCTCATCCGTTGTCTTGAGAAGCCTACTATTTTCCGTCTGTTTTTGTCTGTGTTGTGTCTTGCCTGTATTCACATCCATTCGTGTCTCTCGTTATTTGTGTTGTCGTCGTTCATACATTTGGTGCCTTTTCCGCACATCCCATTTTTGTTAGTTTTTTAGTATTGTTTCGTGTCTTTTGTACGTTTTTTATTATTGTTTTGTCTGTCTTTTGTTGGTATTTATTATTGTTTTGTCTGTCTTTTGTTGGTTTTTTATTATTGTTTTGTCTGTCTTTTGTTACTATTTATTATTGTTTTGTATGTCTTTTGTTGGTTTTTTATTATTGTTTTGTCTGTATTTTGTTGTTTTTTTTGTGTCGTCCTTCTCCAGTCGGCTATATTCCAATCGGGAATTAATTTTGTGATGTTTATATCCGTTCTTGTCCTTGTGCCGTCTTCTGCGATATGACTAAATTCCTTTCATGAATTATCTGTATGTTTTATGCCTGTTGACTACAGCTTACTAGCTTTTCTTCCTTTTTTTTTTTACTGTGAGATTTTCTGCAATACGGCAACATTCGCCCGCAATGGCGTATGTCCAAAAAACTTTGATGTTGGCGTTTTTAGTGCTTGATACGAATTCTGCAAGTCGGCTGAATGATCGTGATGTGGCGCATTTCACTGTGAAACATCCATTATTTCTCTCGTCCAGTCAAGGACCAACAGCAGCAAAGTTATAGTCATGACTAAGGACCCGGGAAATTCGCGAATTAATTAGAGGAGACCTTGTATTTTGAACTCTTGTACAAGCAAGTCACTTATGCGATTGGATGCCTGCTGTTTAGGAAACCCATCGTTGAAGAGTCGGAACCAATGTTAAACCTGCATGAACACACTCCGACTCCCGCGCTGATGTACAACTAGCCACTTGCTGAAGCAGCAGCCAATTAGCTGAGGACAGACTGTACACAGGTTTCTAGGTCTCTTTTCATTACGTTTCGCGACTCTCGTTAGCTCATAGAACTGAATAATTATTTGTTTAGGGGAAGGTGACACTTCGTATTAAGTGTTTTTGTAGTAGGCCTATATTTTTTGTGAAAATTACATTAAAACAGCGGATTACCTAAGATGACATTGCGTTTTATATTTATGATAACTTTATTTCCCATATAGTCAAGAGTAAGAAATTTTTCTACTTGAGGATCATATTTTTAATTTTTTAAACAGGGTTGGCTGTAGGCGAATATTTACATTGTTGATTGATTGGAACAATACCGAACTGGAGTATCTGTTCATTGGGCACTATGCGGAATAAATTCCCTCGTGTGTATTCAGCTGACACGTATATTCCATTGAGTAGTATAGTTAGTTTCAGAGTAGAATAGCTGATCTATAATAACTTACGGTATAGCTAAATTTCTGAGTTATTATATAATTATTATAGAAGTAAAGCCCAACAGTTGGTGACACTGGGTGCACATTATGAATCATTGGTCTCGTGAGGCAGACTGTGCACAATGCAATTGGAAGATAAAACCACAGATACGTTATCTTCTGTTAATTGTATCTGCCAGACGAGTGTGCTTAATCTCAACAGTCGGCTGGAACGGAAATGAGGAAAAAATAACCCTACAAATTCTACTCAAGCCTGCAAGTGTTATGTGTAGGGACCCTGTTTTTTTTTTTGCGAAAATAATTTAGCTCCAGTTTGTTTCAGTGCCTTACGTGCACATTTGCAATTCTGCTTCATGGTTATTGGCAGCGTGACTGTGTGAAGAGCCGTATCTCATTTGACTGAGCCAATTACAAAAACTTTCCTGCAACACCACACGTCTGTGATTTGCCGGTAGAATCTCAAGGCTCGCGACAGATACAAAAGCCAATCACTGACCACAAAGCAGAACTGCAGGTGTGTACGTAAGGCACGGAAACGAAGTGGTGCAAAATTATTTTCGCGAAAAGCAAGGGCCCCTAATTATTTGTAGAGACGTTGCATTTTTCAGGTTGCTTGTAAAGTGGTTTCGCAAGTAGCATATTTTCTAGGAGACAATAATAGACTCGACACGTTGCCTCAAGCGTGAAAATGGGCCAGAAGGCAATCGACAAACAGCTGCGGTACTAGTGTGCATGTGACTGTGGAGTCTAGCGTGTAGGTAATCGAACTCGCGAAATTTTCAGTTGTTCGTTTATCCGGTTCGAAATACGGCAGCTCATGGAGATAGTACCGACGGTTGGTGTATCTAGCGAGGAGATGGTAAAACAGTGCCCGTCTGGGGGACATATTTTTGCGTATTCTAGGCCTATATGTAGAGGTACGTCAATTTCGCGGATTCATCTGGCAGCAGCCTAGACTTGTCAGTCCTATACACCCACTGGCCACAATCGATTATCTATTGGCTTATAACCGTACAAGCAGGTAGCAAGCGATAGTACTCCGCATTATTTCCTTATTTACTACTGGCTTGCAGTAGTCAAACGCGTTTCGTAACAGCCGCCAGTAAGTCGCAGACATGACAATGAAGTATACATAATTGGCGTTCAACCTGACCTGGAATGTATCTGCGAAATTTACGTACCTCTACCTATATGCGAAAACAGTAAGGACGAGACAGTAAGCACCTCGCGTCTCTCCGTAGCCTCTAGGCGCAAGTTTCGTCTTAATGAGACTCATTGGTGACTCTCATTTTATGACGTATTAATGTATTATTAACTGATGAGTGTGTACTGTACATGCCTATTTCTATTAAAATATTCTGCGGGAAAATTACACATTCCAAAAAGACAGCGAAAACACCCGTTTTCGCAATTTATGGCCGCTGGAAATTGCGGTGAACTTGAATTGGGTATACACATCATGTAGTGATATTTAAGTGTTGTTCCTAAGCAGACATCACTCGTGTATTATGTATGAGCAGTTTCCGAATAATCTGGTAACGGTTGAAACATTGCGCATCGCTCGGCATACTAGGCAAGCGGCCACCTTAACGTTGTCTTCGATTTATCAGAATCACTGTCGTCCTTGTTCCATTAGTGCAATCGTGTAGTTTGTTTTCTTGTATGGATGCACAGTTTTACTGGTACTTGTGGGTTAGAATCTATTATCCGATACATACTCAAGCCGCGTCTGTTCGTTCATTGTATGTTCCACTGAGTAGCAGCTAGTGGACTAATAGTCTGGGCTTGATTGTGTATAGTACAATGGATTCTAGCCTACACGTCATTGAATTCGCGAAAGTTTCCAGTCCCTATTAATTCGTTCTTGCCCGGCTGACAACGTAACGACTCTTTGGCATTCGCAGCGTACTGATTAATATTTATTTTTAAAAAAGTGGGCGAAAATATGTGGAAATATACGTTAACATGCAATCCTGGTAAGTAATAATCACGGTAAATTGTGATTGACGGGGTTGATTAACACAGAAACCTATACGGACTTGCCCTTTTCGTACCTGTAACCCGAATATTTCACTGGAAATTGGGATATTCACGTCTTCTGAAACACATCTTGATACATTACAACAGTAAACGCTTTTGACCCCAAACTGAGCAAGTATGGGGTTTTATATGCTACATTGTATTCGGTGGAGCTCAGCCAATACATCAATACAAATATTTGTAAAATTTATGAGCACGTGTGTTGTTCGTTCATATAGTTCAGGACATTGCAAAAAACAGCTTGAAAGATGTGGGCCACACCGAGGTGAACAGAAAGTCCTTGGCGACATACATGTTGGTTCGACAGGTACAGAACTACATGTAATTAAATTTAACACGTAAAGTTCTCCTGGCTAGATTGACAGGTCTCGAGGTAGACGTCGCTTTAAAGTGGTAGTATTAAACAATTGTATTGTATTTTCAGTTTTTGAGCTGTAACATTTATTCAAATAGTACTATCAACATTTTCTCTTCGACAAAGCATATTTTTGGTAAAATTCTTGTCATAAATAACCTCTCATGCAGAGTCATTGCAAGATAATTATAGGTAAGAGTTCTCTTGCAATGCTTCTGCATGACAAATTAATGAAAGATTCCATTATTTTTTTGTCAAGCAGTTTACCAAGAACATATCGTACGTCTTGCCGAAGAGAACATTTTGATAGTAAAATTTGAATAAATGTTATGGCTCAAAAACAGAAAATACAATAAACTTGTCTAACACTTCGCTTTAACAGTGAGATATTCAACAGATAACAAGTAAACGGCAGGTGTCACTTCGCTGTTTTATTGCACAAAATGCTACCTAACTTCCGAACCACATCGCCATGTCGACAGTGTTAATGGATTTACGATACCTGCACTCGTGTACAAAGGATCTTCTGTTCGATTCCCGACGGAACCTCTTGGTATTATAACTTTGGTGCATTCTCTACTAGAGCTTTTGACATCGCGTAGGAAAAAAAACATAATTATATTAATGTAAAACTGAGCATTTTTTGTATAGCTGGGTATACGCATTTGTAGGGCCCTGAAAAAATCGCGTTTTACTTTGGACATAAGCTAGAATAGCAACAACTGTAGGTCTGTGTCACTTTCACAGAAGGCCCTACCTACTAGACGTACATGACACATAAAGGGCACCGAGGCAATAATAAAGAAAGGACTAAATGAAGACTCACGTGATAACACTCAATAGCTAGCAGCCCATGAGTAGCTGTTTTATACTTGAGAAAATATATATTCTTGGAGGTTAGTCTACAGGTCAGTGAACCCGTGAATTTTTTCAGTCCCTAAATTTTTTTCCCCACTTCCTCTGTTTCAATCAACTAATTAAATAACTGGGAATCTGTGAATGTTCCAGTTCAGACAGCTCGCATCGTGTCTGTGATGCAGAAAATGTTGCGGTGTGTGGTTATTGCCTCCCCCGCACCTCTTTCCCTCGTACCTACCCAAGCCACAACCCACACGTCAGGTTGGCGGTGAACGATCACATCACGTCTGAGGCGTCCCCGCGGTGATTGATTGACTCCGTGTGGACTGTCACAATCAGCCTGCGCCCCTCCTCCATCACAACATGCCTGCCATGTTTGCGTCCCTGCGGCCGCGGTTGATGTAGCGGATAGGGCGCTCGCCTTCCACCACGATGCTTGCAGTTGGTCGGCGGGATTTCTCGGGGAAATTACGTTTCCCCCCGCACCTTTATTCCGACGCAGCTCCCTTATCGGGTTTTAACACCCCTCACCAGCGTTGACTAAAATCGCTTGACTTCTTCGCACGGGTCCTACACATACCATCCATACGGTCATGATCAATGCGACGTCCGTTATTTTTCCCCTCCACTGCAAAAACCCTCACAAGACCTTGAAAACGTTCTAATGCCGAACTTTTTTTTGTCGAGGTTACTATGTGGTTTCACGGGATTGTATCTTGATTAAAAAAATAATAATATTCCTTTAGAAAGAGTAACATTATTTAAAAAAAAAAAAAAACACAACCATTGATTTTCGCTATAAGATGTTAGAACCACTTTGTTTCAATGCCTTATGTGCACACCTGTAGTTCTGCTTGGTGGTCTGTGATTGGACGTGTTAACTCTCAGTGTCTTGGGGTTCTGCCCGCTAATCACAGACGTGTGGTGTCGCAGTAACCTTGTTTTGTTCGACACAGTCAAATAATAGGCGACGCAGCTACACAAGGACCACGAACCAGAGTTGCAGATGTGCACGTAAGGCACTGAAACAAAGTGATGGAAAAATCTTTTCCGCAAAATTCAGTGGTCCGTCCCTACTTATGACTAGGGGCCCGGATATTTCGCGGGTTCAACGCCCAGCAGGCTAGACTCCACAGTCCTGTGTGCACTGTCCTCAGCTATATTTGTTCATTGGCTGCTGCTCCAGTGAGTGAGCATTTGAACATTTGACTATGTAGCGCAGGAGTCCGTGAGCGTTTTTACGCATGTCTGCCATTGGTTCGGAGTCCGCAAGGTCACGTTTAATAAACAATGACCCGATCGAAATAGTTTCCAAGATGTACATAACTTAGAAATCAAACCTCTCCTCAGTTGAATCCGCGAAATTTCCGGGGCTCTACTTATGACTAGGGCTAGCAAAAATTCAATGTCCTGCATGCTAGAATCCAACGTCCTATGCATATTCAAGCCCCGTCTATTCGTCCATTGTCAGCTGTCTGAATGAGTAGCAGGTATAATGGACAAATGGTAGGACTTCGGTATACACAGGATAATGGATTCTAGCATGTTGGTCGTTGAACTCGCGAAATATTCCTAGCCCTACTTATGACAATCATAAATTAGTTTTATCGCCATAGTAAATACTTTGATTTTTTTAAATTACCGCAGTGCACTGATGACAATTTATTTAAGACCACCTGCGACATGGCTTTAACTCTTACCTTATAATTTTTCTAAATAAAAAAACTGGGAGTTCATCTAACAACTTTATAAATTATATCATTTCAACGGCGAGAAGAAATATCCTTAGTAGGGGCTTAGTGTTATAATTTCTTTTATTTTTGAGTTATTCAAAGCAAAATTTCACTAGTGTCGTATTTTAATATTACTTCATATCACATTAAAAATTTAACAGAATTCAAAATGCATAGCAGGGGTGTAGTCAGAAGGAGGGATATAGGGATATATGCCCCCCTCCACCGAAATGTAAATAAACTGCTTGAAGATAAAAAAATTAACCGTGTTATATTCACAATTAAGGTACAAAAACTGCTTAAATTGCATCATTTTGCACATTGAAACTGAAATTTTTCCGGGGGAGCGGCCTCGGACCCCCTCACTTCATGACGTGTGATGAGTGACCCCTTATTATGTTGTGGAAATACTCAAGTTGGTAAACTCCCACCCCCTTCCGATTAAAAATACTGGCTACGCCCCTGATGCATAAATAATTCTCTACCCTTGAACGCAAACGCGAGTGTCGATGGCACGTGTAAAATGACAGCTTTAATTTTAATTTTGTTCACTGTAATTTTTTTTTGTACTTTTACAAAGAAAATCCTTGGAAACCCAGTTGCCAAAGATATTCCTTGTAAAACTACAAAGGTTGTCCTTGTAATAAAATGCGAAGTATATGTTTGTAAAATTAACAAGGACTAGCCTTGCAGCTGTACTTTCAATAAGGAATGAAATAAATTTACATGTTAATTGTACTTCGTAAATAACACTGTATTTATTTATGGAATAACTTTTGAATAAAGGACGTATACATGAAATTATTTTGAATAAAAAAAAATCTGGGGAGGTGGCAAGTTTCGAACCACTCTTCCCGTGCTTAGCTTCCACGCATTTTAGCCCTAGACCACCGTGACTTCTGTGTAATATGGTATTTATATATATATACACACACATTCATGGACAGTTCAGAAATAATTCTTTCTTTTAAAAAACGCAATTTATATAAACATTCACTTTATTGCAGAAAAATACTTTTCTGAGGTTGAGATCTTAACATAAGTAATTTCCAGCGAACTTACTATTTTTGTAGGCTACACATTTTTTCTAAGGTTTATTTTGCAAACAGAATCCTTTTAATGTTACAAAATAATAATTTTACAAGAAAAATGTTTCCACATTTACAGAAGTTTGTACAACTACCAAGAAGTGCCTTGTCATGTTTTACAAAATAATTTACAGTGCGGGATCTGTCAGTATAGGTACAAATAATTCCTTTTTAGTATTACAAAGTTTACCCTTGTAACTTCATGAAGTAATGATTTTACAAAGAATATCTTTGTACTTTTTCAAGGATTTGTAAAAGTACAAAGAAAATCCTTGTAAAGTTTACAAACGTTTTTTAGAGTTTACAGTTCTATCATCAGTCAATACCGGGTTTGAGAAATTCCTCTACTTTTGCCCATAGCCGTAAAGAACTTGAAAGTTAGGAAACTTATGCTTCTCTACCGGCACTTTAATTTCAGCCAAGTCGAATTACTGTGCGTCTTCAGCCGGCAAACCGCTGTGTTGGCGCCGCGAGTCGTAGTTGCAAGTCGCACTGCAGTTTCTGCTCGCTTACGTGTTGCTAGTACCAGAAATATTCGGGCAGTATGTTTGTTAACTCGTTTCGTAAGCCACTCGTCTTGAGTCTACAAGAAACAGATACGATTTTATTTAGTCTAATTATTGACGAATTAAATCAACACTAAAAAACCACCGTTACTCAACATTTAGCAGGCGTACGAAATTACTGTGAAATTTGTTTACGAAAATTCGCGAGGTTAATTAATTTATTATTTATTAATTATTGCTACTTAAAAGCGCAGTTAAGGCAAGGTAACATTTCGCATTTCTTTTACATAAAATGTTAGTCTTATTACTAAACATTATGCATAGTTTAAAATTAAAATTACATAAAATAATAAAATATATATATAGTTGTACATAGTTTATAAAGTACTAACTTACAGGAGAAATATTGCACGGGTATGTTAAGTTAACCCAGATAGAGTAAAATTTCAACTCATGTAATTAAAAAAGTAATTCGAGGTTTGTTTGCTTCCAAAAAGTGAACGAAGCTAAATAGCGTTATAACAACCTGGATAATCTCCGGTGGATTGAGTATCCTAGTTAGCTCTAGCGTGTAGTTACTTTTAGTAAACGCCTAAAGCGGTCGCTGGTGTTCGATTGTTACGATTTTATTACATTGGACTGTGTGAAGTGTTCGGAAGTTACTTAGATTTCTTTTTATTTCGACAGCTGTAATGTATTTGTATTACCACAAAAAGCTGAAACTCAGTTTTTACAGTTAACAACGTCTGTGTCTTTAGGGAATCATTTCTGTCTGCAGTACGATATTTACTATCATTCAGTTTTGTAAACAGAACATGTTTATTGAATGGTTTTGGTTTTATGTAACATATTTCAGCAATTTTATTTTGTTACTATGAACTCTGAAAAAATAGCAGTTCGAAATTTTGCATTATAATAGTGTACGATAACCAATGAAGTGTGGTGTGTCAGGGTTACCAACAAACTGTACTTCTAATATGTAATAATATTACAAACAATTTGTGGTTGCGTTGGATGTATGTCCTTTGGAACATTGATTAATTAAATTTTCTGTATTTTCGCCTGAAACTAAATTCCGTTTGTTGATATGTTATTATCACTGCGAAGACGAAATAAACATACCTCACTTCATCACCGACGCGAGGCCATGTTCATAAGAAAATTACGTTTAAAAAATAATCACTAGAATTTACTGTAAGATTTTAATTTTCCAAAATATTACACCTAACTGCAGCAAGTATTTTCCTCCTGCAACTGCTGCGTTAGTGCTTTTTCCGCTGAACAGGGGCGAATTTGAGGGGAGGGGGGACCTGCCGGGCTGAAGGACTACCCCCCCCCCATCCCAAATCGTGTTGAACATTATGTATCCTAAGTGTGTCAAGTCGCTTCACGGAAACCTGAGTTTTGTTCTATGATGATCCAAGTACATTTAATATGTCCTATTTGTGTGTATGTTATTTTTAATGTTCTGTTACAGTAAACAACCACACTTCTGAGATTACTGGAATTTTTTACAATCCATAAAATCACATAAGCCCCCTCCCCAAAATTATATTTCTAAATCCACCACTGCCGCTGAATGCGTCCCACCACATTCGACATGGTTAGCCTGTATTATGTTTTATATCTTATCAACCGTTAACTAAACCACCATTCACTTCGACAGAGTTACTTCATTTTATTAATTTGCAGTACATTTCAGGGGTGACGCCGCAACGTAAATAGCCTGAATATTATTTGAAGTGGTTTATTTTGTGGACAGTATCCATTACAAGCGAATGTTGAAGAATTGCAGAAAACCAAACGATAAAACAATAATAAAAAATAAAAGGAAAACAATAAACCTAGTGTTAGCGGTTGTAGACATCTGTTGACAACAGCTAATACTGGATTCTCATTCATTTATTTACTTTTGTTTTAGTGTGGGGTTTTCTGAAACTCGACAACATTTCGCTCGCAGTGGAGTGTGTCCATGAAAAGTTCAGTTTACAGCACTAACCGGCTTCAGGAGTCGTTCAAAGATACGTATTAGTCTTAATTAGCGCTCAGCGATGAGCTTATACTCTGTCCACTCTAAGGTTGCAGCAGAAATATAAATTGCTAACGAAATAAATGAAAGCAATTGAATTATATCGTGATTCCTCACATTGTGACTGTGCCGTAACACAGTTATCTTGCATTTCTCAATATTTCAGATTAAATTCATGCTGTGTAAAAATTTTTATTGTAATTCATTTGAATGAATTAGCTTCAACCGTAGAGTGGATAGCGTTGAGGAGAAATGGCGTAAGGGGGTCGTTACCTTTGCTGAGAAGGGGAGACGAATAGACGTGCCATAAGGTCTTATCTTCACGTACAACAGTAGCAGCTTCTGGTTGGCATCTGCCATTGTTTGCTGGCGTGACTTGGTGCGTTAATTCCTATCCGCCCCTCTTCCCCATACCCAATCCCCCACCCTCCTAGATTAGCACCATCTCTCTTCCCCATCTCCCCCTCCCCATCCCTTAACCGTAATTAATATTTTCTCGCAGACGCGTGCTGGAAGCAATTAGACCCGCCGGTTGAGTAAATGCGACTAGGCTGGAATTGATTGCCTTGAATATTCATGCGGAAGGAAATCCTGCCGCACGGCTTCCGCATGCCCTGTTGCAGCGTAGTTGGTCCGGAAACAAAAAGTTTCCCCGTGATTAGGAATGCGCCATATTTCCGTACAAACGCCCTCGAAGTTATATGTATTTGAACAGTCTGGGGCGCGATTCTCTTTTCTTTCAGTGCGTTAACGTTGAGTTTGGATTTCAGGTATGCTAGGAACTTAGTTTTCAAGAGTCCCTCTCTGAGAAGGCCCAGTACAGAGAGAGTTATTCAGATATATGTCTTACACTATTTACAAATGATTTTATATACATCTAAACCGAGTGAAGTAATCACTACAGGTATTTTCTGTGTATACAGGATGTCAACAAACAATTTCATAATAAGCACACAACGCGAATCCTGCGCTAAATTGGAGACGAAATATTTGTGGCACAATGTGGCAACATGGTACTGTAGTTAGTCCCCTCTTGCGCTCCATGTATATCTTATTTATCGTACTACTACTGTTCTGACCTGCATATTATGGGTTAAAGTCCCGGGCAGTCCAAACATGATTTTACGTTTACGTGACGTAACTTACGTAAAATAATACCTGGTCGTGGGGCGCAAGAGGGGGTCTTTCTGTGTACAGTGTTGCCACATTTTACATGTAAAATGTCTTCCTATAATATTTTCCCACATTTTGCATGTAAAATGTCTTCCTATAACATTTTGTCACATTTTGCATGTAAAATGTCTTCCTATAACATGTTGTCACATTTTGCATGTAAAATGTCTTCCTATAACATGTTGTCACATTTTGCATGTAAAATGTCTTCCTATAACCTTTTGTCACATTTTGCATGTAAAATGTCGTCCTATAACATTTTCCCACATTTTGCATGTAAAATGTCGTCCTGTAACATTTTGCCACATTTTACATTTAAAATGTCGTCCTATAACATTTTTACACATTTTGCATGCAAAATGTCGTCCTATAACATGTTGTCACATTTTGCATGTAAAATGTCTTCCTATAACATGTTGTCACATTTTGCATGTAAAATGTCTTCCTATAACCTTTCGTCACATTTTGCATGTAAAATGTCGTCCTATAATATTTTTCCACATTTTGCATGTAAAATGTCTTCCTATAACATTTTGTCACATTTTGCATGTAAAATGTCTTCCTATAACATTTTGTCACATTTTGCATGTAAAATGTCTTCATATAACCTTTTGTCACATTTTGCATGTAAAATGTCGTCCTATAACATTTTTCCACATAAATTTTCGTTTTCAGTTTAACCCAGTATTCGCGTGTTGTGCTTATTATGAGGTTATTTCTGAACATCCTGTATAACCACTAATACACACATTACCCGTGAATTGACGCTTGTTTAGTTTGATTTAAAAATAAATGTGGGAAGGGTATTTGGGGGAGGAGGATGCAAGTTATTTTTTGTACAAACAATTTCGACTATGTACTATCACTTGGTAAATCGGAATTAATGATATTCACTAATTGGTGGTGGCTTTACACTTTTATTCCGGATGGAGTAGTTTCTACCAATTATATCATCTAAACACCACTGGTAATTGTTGGATTTGCAACAGTTCTTTTTCAAATACATTTGCGTGTTTTTTTTTTGTTCTATATATCACGTTATGAATATATAAACGTTATATTACGTAGCCCATGCCAGGCTATTTCACTGTGAATTATTTCATTTGAGTAAATCAATTGATTTTCTTTATTTGCAAGGCAGCGCAACATTCAAATTTAGTCTTTGTCTCACAATTATAAGAAAATCATTCGAACTAAAATTGTTTCATAAAAGGAACTCGTACTCATCGTCCACAAACCTAAAACTATTATATAAAAATATAAAATTATAATTTTATACTGCCTAAACACCATTAGAGTGTAGTTAAAGACAAGCTACGTACTGCTAAAATTTGAAACGATTTTTTTCATGCAGCATTTAACTTTGTGACAATATTAATTTTTAATAAACTGGAAGTAAACCTAAATATCTCCCAGCAAAGCAAGACGAATCGTTCGGTGCTAAACACCACTGCAACGCGGCTTAAGGGCGCGGTATACCGCAATATTCATCACCATTATTTTAATTTTTATTTGTACCAGATATTTTTTTTTATCTTATTTTAGACACAAAATGTGACTAAATTTGGCTCTAATGAAATTTTTTTATCTCTCGTAGTTTTCGCGTAGTGGCTTGTTAAAGTCATATTTTGCATGTTTCCGTTTTAACGACTACACTAAAACCAATTGATATACCAAACTAAAAAAAAAAAATCACACTGAATAAAGACATTGCAGGTTACAACGACATGCTCCTAGAATTAAAGAATAAAAATTATTTGTATTTTTAGAAAAAATATTTTATATTTTTAATTTTTATTTTTAGGTTCAGCATTTTTTTTAAATTCAAATAATTTTTATTCTTTAATTTTATGAGCATTTGACGAGACGTAAAGCCTACTTACCTTACGAAATCGTGAACACAGAGTCAGTGAAAATAGATAGTGACTGTGTTCACATACACCTAGAAGTATTTTCCATTCTTCCTGCTTAAGGGTGTTCAAGTGCAATGAAATAAAATTTTAATTTTATATTTTCTTGAAATAGTGTTAGTTTTGTAGACAATTCTTATGAGTACAGTTTCTTCTTACAAAACAATTTTAGCTCTCATAGTTTTCTCATAACGGTGCGTCAAAGTCAAAATTTGCATGTTCTGCTTCCATGCAAATAGTGAAAACTTACGTAAGTGAAATAAGTCACGGCGAAACAACATACCAAGGGCGACGTAATAAATCATTTATAAAATATCCTCTGAACTATTTTTATATTTTAAAAAATGTTGAATTTGCAATTTTTTTTCTGTATTTTTGCGATCTTTTTAAAAATTCAAAGTATGACGTTGTGGGTTTTAAAATGTTTTATTGCAGAGCTCGTCGGATGTTAGTTCGCAGTGAACTATTTCACTTAAATAGATCAATTGGTTTTCGCTATTTACATGGCAGCAGAATATGAAAAATGTGACTTTGACTTACCGTTATGAGAAAATATGAGGGCTAAAATTGTTTTGTAAGCGGAACCTATACTCTTAAGTATCGTCTACAAACCAACACTATTTAATAAGTGTATAAAATGATGATTTTATCGCTCTTGGACATCCTTAATGTCTAGTTACAATTTATTTCTACCTTCTTAAGTAGTGGCAGTCAGGGAGCATATTCTGAGAGGTAGTAACTCCCATGTTAAGCAACGAGAATCGTATTTTCAACACGCTAAATATAATTATCTGTTAATGACTTGCTTTAGTATAGGTGCATAATTTCAATTTATTATATTTTCATTGTAATATTTAGTTTTCGTTTCATAAGAGGGGAATTTCGATAATCTTCGGCTATGGGTTCGTTTTTCCTGTCCCCGCTACCTCCCCCCCCCCCCCCTTGTGAAAGTAGTCATGCCGCTGTGCTGACGTAAGTTTGGTTGCGATTTTTTTTTTTTTACTGTAGTTGTATCCTAAAATTCGTTGGGCTTGTGTGTTGGAAGTACTGGCTGAGCGGACTGGCGGTTGACACAAATAACTAAGTCTTGCCGTCGAAGTTCCTTGCATCCCGAAACGATAAGAACAGATAAGATAGAGGACTCTACGAAACATGGCTGTAAGTGTGGTTACTTAGCGGGAGCAGGAGTTTAGTGATTGTACATGGGCATTTCTACACGTCTAAGCCATAAAACCCATTGGCGACTTTTTACTATCGGTAGCCTGCTTATTGTACATTTTTACAGTCGCTACTTGGAAATATTTTTAAAGTAGATAACTTGTTATTACGAGGGACTTGGTAAATTCACGTTATTCTTTGGCAGCAAATTAAGCTCAAATTAATTTCGCACCCGTCGGACATTTGCCGTTGCTTGGGTGGACTCGGAGATAACTTAAGGCCAGTTGTTTAACTTGTGCGTTAGCTTGAGCAATCTCCTGAAATGCAGCCAGAAAGGTATACGACATCGTATAAGCACCACCAACCAATAAAATAAACGACTGCGCTCAGATTTGCATAGCGCAATAAAGTTTAGTTTGACACCAAATAACAACGCTATTTTGCAGGTCTGCAGTTACTACCTTTTGCTACTGGTGATCTGTTATATATATAGAGACGTGCAAAATTCGCGTTATTTCTTCACTCTATAAAATAGTTAGTAAATTTCCCACACGTAGGTATAGGAGCACTAGCTTACTCAATGAGTGAATGATGGCGTGAAAGAACGTTAACAGCAGATAAAACCCTAGACACTAAATTTGTGAAGTTCAACGGACCATAGAAAGCTATGCCAGCATAACTGTCAGAAAAATGCACTCAATCGTGGGATGGGCTCTATTCAGTAGATATTATTTTGTAATTTTTTTTACAATGAAAGTTGAAACAACCAGGGTAACATGATCACGAGGTTCAATTGAAATTTGTGTAGCAGTTTGCGTGTAGTTGTATCTTAAACTTTAAATAACATTCAAAGTTATCACAGCCAAACATTAAACACTGATTGAACGCGTACTAATTGTCCGATTTTCGCGAAAATATTTCTGCGCTAACTGGTTTTAATACCTTACGTGCACTATGCAGTTTTGCTTAATTGTTATTGGCAGCGTGTCCTTGTGGTAAGAAGTTTCTCAGTTGACTGCACCAGACAGAACAAAGTTACAGCAATACCACACGTCTGTCAGTTGCAGTAAAACGTCTAGACACGTATATTTTAAGAGTTACAAACAGCCAGTCACTGAGAGTGTCGCAGAGCTGTAACTGAGACAATGGAACAAACTAGTACAGACGTTTTACGCCAAAAAATAAGGGTCCCAAGTAATAACCCAGTTATTTGGTTAGCAGCTAGAAATAATTCACATTGTATAATGCATATAAGTAGCTTATTGTGAAGATGGAAGAACATATACTAATAAATTGTGTATTTCTGAACATGACACCGACAGGTGTTAAAGATTGGTTACGTGTTGTGATTTTTATCACACCAGTCGATTGTGAATACAATTTTGTAATTTCGTACACAAATAAATATACAAATGGGTTCTCAGGATTTTACAGCACGCTTCTAATGTCAGTGTGACGGCGTTTAGAAGAACGCCGGCTCACTAAGACGTTATTATGAGACTCCTGGTCACTGGTACTGCACTCTTTTCTCAAATTTGACAAATGGGGCTACGGTGGCCGAGGGGTCAGACCTCTCGTCTCCCACCAAGGCGATCCGGATTCGATTCCCGGCGGGTTCGGTCCCCGGATTTTCGCATGTAGGAATCGTGCCGGACGATGCCGCTGGTCGACGTCCCGTTTCCCCCGTCCATTCACTCGGCGCTGCTCCATACTCACCTCGTGTCACCCTCTTCCAGCGCTAAAAGACCTCGATGTTAAGTACTCACCAAAATCTCTTCACTCACTCAAACTTGGCAACATTGCAATAGTTCTGGCAACATCACTACTTACCTTTTGCAGCAATTTTGCCTTTCGTCGCAGTTGTGTTTCTTTGTCTTGAAGAAGGCCATGTGGCCGAAAATTCGTGTTGTGTATTTAATGGTTTTTAGTGTTCTGTGACGTCCTTTACTTGTGTTGTATGTTTTCTATTATTTATAGTTCTGGTGTTTTAGTTAGTCTGTTTGTTAGTGAATACGAATTCTGGTTATTTTGGTTCAGCTAGTGGTTTTTGATCCTGTGTTGCATTATTTGTTGTGTACTTGTTTTCCTTCTTTATTCTTTTTGTTGTTTTGTTTTGCTGATTGACTTTTGTGCCAATTCAGTTTTTTTATCATTGTGTATCTACTTGATATTTTTGGTTTACCAAGGTATTCTGCCGGTTTTGTTATTGGTTCTACCTCCTTTTGTTTATTATTGTTTGTAATGTTTTTTTTAATTGTTTTGTCTGCCTTTTTTGTATGTCTGTTTTGGTGTTTCTACCTCTGTCCTCTGTGTACATAGACAAGAATACAGTAGTTTCTTGTTGAAGTATTGGCTGTCTCAACCCTGTAGCTTATGAATATTTATGGCATCTTTTGGAGAAGTTTAATCAATTTTATTTTATTGCTCAGGAAGAAAAGGATACCAGAATACGCATTTTTTCCGGAAGAGCGAATAACATATTTATGAACATAAAACAGGGCAGTCGTAAAACATTGGTCTATTGCCGCACCGACAACGTGGTTTCCATTAACACGTTCCTTTTTGTTTCTTTTATTGCGCTTTTATACACAACTTTCACTTTCCTACACGCTACATATTTGTTTTCTTATCTTTCATTTTCCCATAGTGTTGCTCGGGCCGTTAAACTGCCGGAGTATTTCTATCTGCACACATTATGGCCAACAACTTTATAAATAAGCATGTCCTAGTAAAGCAGTTGTAGGGGCATGTTTGGGATGACAAAGATTATATTTAAGTATGCACAGTTTCTAGTTTATTGAAAAGGGTAAAATATAGGTGCTAATGGGATTTAAAAAAATAGTTCGTGTTTTCATCTATTTGCCTTATTTTTTTTTTATTTCGTCATATTCGGATTTTAGTATTTTTTAGTAACGTTCATTATAAAATGTGATTAAAAGTACCGTACCGGTTACCTCAGTAACCCAGTCTTCATCGCTTATGCCGCCTCTACACATCGTCGAACATTCGCCGAATGTACCCGATTGCGAGTGTGTAGACCGTCATTCGTCTATTGTTCGTGCTCGCGCGGCGTATGTTTGCCATTCGCGCCGAATGCCGAGTGGCGATCCGTCTGGTGTCGGTTTTTTGTACACGCATCAAAGGACGCTCGTCCCGAACACGAGTGCGTCCCTCCGCACATTCACCGAACATAGTATAGTTGTTTGCTTACTGTCGAACGAGAAGCACGCGAGCTATGATCTAAACGTCTGTACATTAGCGAAAATCACAGAGTGGAGTAATGAACTGACTTTAACATTTTTACATGTGATTCACTTTGACTTCAACATCTGTATTCGTCGACACGTTCGGTGAACATGTAGATGCGTACATTCATCCACAAATGATTCGCCAAAACATTCGGCGAATCGTTCGGCGATTCGCTCGGCGATAGTGTAGAGGTGCCATTACATGCAGACATAGGCTATGTAGGCATGCACAGTACCATAAATTACGATTATTACTCTTTCCAAACGTCAATAATTTCGACTTTAAAATGCTGCTATATTTATCGTAGTGCCAATTCTCATTAATTATCTAATTATCTGAATTTTTATAATTTTTGTCTAAAAAAATTAGACTACATAGGAAAAAAAATTTATTAACAAATCTGTGGAACAGGTTTTGTATATCTGATCTCGTTTAGGAATTAAAAAAAAATCGTCTTCAAAGCATTATAAATTATTAATAATGGCCTTAAACGCAGAAAAGCCGGTGTTTTGATGAATTTCCTCTTAGTTTTCGTGTCGAGTCCGTGGGAGGAGCGGACGTGAGAAAGAAAGTAATTTAGGTTCTCTAACGTGCGCGAATCACGCGCGAGCTTGAATCAACTCCTCGCAACGCCTTGTTTAATGGCTTTGACTGCAGTGTTCCAGAACACATCAGATATCTATCTAGCTTCTCTCTCGCCGCGGGCAGGAATTCAACTTCTCTAAAACCTAGGAGGAACACGCCCCTGCTCTTCACTGGAGTGGATCTCACTGCCCTCTCTGTCTCACCCTCAACTGGAGAATGCGGCGAGCATTTATTTAATCCGCCTTCCCTAAAAAAAAAAAAAAAAAAAAGAAAGAAAGTTTGTTGAATGGTTCCTCTCTTCCAGCAGAACGACGTTCTTCCGTGAACAGAGATGCTCTCTTTTTTTTTCCCTCAGTCGCTGTTGAAAAGTAGCGCTAAACTTGTGCGTCCGAAAGAGAAAATTTTTGGCACTTGGATGTTGAAATTTTATTGAAATATCGTTGGTCGTAAATGCGTTCTCTAGAGATTAATTTCCACAAAGACTAGCAATTTTCATGACGTTAAAATGACATTTTCTTTTACTTTTATTTGTAACTACGGTTCTGTGCAGATTGAACGGTCTGAAGTTAGGGGATGATGCACTGTTAGAAAAAATTTCTGTGAAATTACGGAAAAGTACTGGCAAAAAATTATCCAGAAATCTTCGTAAAGTAATGGACACCAGTTTTTCTTGATAACGGAACCCTCCGTAAAATTACGGACAATCCGTTTTCCGCAAAAAATATTAAATTTCTTTAATCTACTTGCACTCATTTTCCAGAAATTTTACATTTCCTCGTTAACTATGATATCTCGAGAATCTTGCGCACTATTTAGAAATCTGAAAAATGTTTCGTATTTGCTGGGATTCGAACCCACGACCCTATAGTTTCCAGGCAGAAGCTCTAACCACTGTACCAAAGTGGCAGTTTACAAGTAAGTAAGTTCCATGCAGTGGTAAGATATAAACTTTATAAGAGACAACTCTTGTATTTGACATCCTGATTTTAGAAAACTGTATTAGTTAGGCTACATTATGAGAAAAAGATTTTATTCTGTAGAAATCAATAACTTTAAAGGTACATAAACCCTAGCGCGAATCACATAGAACAGGAGCGATTTTTTTTCAGCTGTGTTCAAGCAAGGAGAATACAAGAATTGTGTGGCCATTGAGTGGGGTAAGCTAGAAGGGTATGTTCTAAGGAAGTGGAGGGGGCAGGAGAGACAACAGGGGATGCTTTAAGACAGGACAGTGGTAAATCATAAGAAGAGGAGGGTTATGATAGGGAGGGGGTATGCCATAAGGGTAGAGATAGACTAGTACAAGCATAGGGTGCAGGAGAGGGGGCAGACATCCACTTCCCCCTTATGGTGTTTATGCATAACTTGTACCAAAACGGTCCGCTCCCCTCACTTCCCCTCCCCCTCTCTCCCCTGCCCAACCTCTTCTAGGGTGGGGCTTAAGCCCTCAGCCAATCACAGACCTCATGGCACTTAGGTGCTATTCGTACCGAAAGACCCCAACAACCAATCCCAGCCTAGGACACGCCCCCTAATGGCTCTGTAGCCCAATAGCAGCACCCGGGGGAGGGGCGGACAATTGCTATTGAAATGCACCTTATGCCGGTTTTGCTCCCACCCCAGTAGCAATTTTTGGTTGGGCCAATGTTGGCCCAACATTTGCTCCAAGGTTGGGCCAACGTTGGAAAAATTACGTTGGCCTGACATCGAAAAGACACTCGGGCCTACGTTGGCCCAACATTACATTTTTAGTTGGATGCCAACCAAAAAAGGACACAGTTCCAACAAAACACCAATGCACACAACCAACTACTAGCCAACGTTTCTAATATGTTGGTTAATGGTAAATTACCAACACACCACCAACAACTTGCCAACATTGTTAATAAGTGGTTCATCATACATATCACCAACTACTCACCAATGATGGCAATATGTTGGTTAATGGTATACCAACACTCCACCAACTACTAGCCAACATTGGAA
>PNEQ01026957.1:0-23106 GCA_003012365.1 Medauroidea extradentata
TAACTTGCGAGAATTATTTTCCTATTTTAAAGAAAAATATCCTCAGGTGAAAATAGGTTTCTCAAAGTTTTGTGAACTAAGGCCGAAACACTGTGTATTAGTAGGTGGTAGTGGGACACACAGTGTATGTGTATGTACCACACACCAAAATGCAAAGTTGATGTTAGTGCCGTGCAAGTTTTCAGAACTAGGTGAATGTTATGATAAACCTTTAAAAACATATCAAGATATCCTGGATAGCATAATCTGTAAAAATCCAACAGAGACTTGCTACTTTATGGATTGCACAGCATGTCCTGGAACAATCAACTTGAATCAAAGGCTGGAAGAAAGTTTTGAATTGAACAGTGTGGAAAATGTCACCTATAAGCAGCTGGATAAAAGAACAGTTTTAGAAACGCTCACAAAACCTTGCGAGGAATTCATTGCAACATTTATTGATTCCTTACCAAAACTTTTAAGGCATTCTTTTATTGCCAAGAAGCAGTCCTCGTTTCTCAGTCATCTAAAAGAAAATCTGAAAGGAAATGAATACCTTGTTCTATGTGATTTTGCAGAAAACTATTCTTTTGTTCTCCAAGATGCTGCACAGGGATTTCATTGGAATAATACACAGGCAACAATCCATCCATTTTCTATTTATTGTATTGACACAGAAACTAAAAAGTTACGACTCACTAGCTTTGTTGTCATCTCAGAGTGTCTAATTCATGACACTATTGCTGTACATCTCTTTCAGCGTCATCTAATTAACTTCATCAAATCACATTTCCCTACACCTCCAGCTTATATTTATTACTTTTCCGATGGTGCAGGGTCGCAGTATAAAAACAAACTCAACATTCTTAACTTGTGCCTGCACGAACAAGATTTTGGTATAAAAGCTGAGTGGCATTTCTTCGCAACATCTCATGGCAAGAGCACATGTGATGGGATTGGTGGAACTTTGAAGAGACTTGCTGCGAGAGAGTCCCATCATAAAGTTTTTAATGATCAGATAATGACTCCCAGGCAGTTGTTTGATTGGGCAAAAAAGAGTACGGTATCTCTTCTATGCACTTCATATACAGCTTTACACAAGAATATCAAAATGAGGAAGTTTTCTTGAGGGATAGGATATCTTCTGCTAAAGTAATTGTTGGTACCCAGAAACTTCACTCATTTATTCCAGCAACAAAACAAAAAATTATTGTGAAGCCATATTCCTTCTTTGAAACACTACGCATGGAGACTACAACAATACAGGAAGGCGATATTGAATTCTCAGACATGGTGGGGTTTGTAACATGCAAGTATGATGAAAAATGGTGGTTGGGATGCATTTTAGACTCTTATGAAGACAAACAAGTGGTTAAAGTGAGTTTTCTACATCCAAATGGACCCTCTCCATCCTATAAATATCCAGAACTACCAGACGTTCTTTGTGTACACAAAGTGATATCCTCACTAGAGTTGATCCTCTTACAGCAACTGGAAGAGTGTACACACTCACAAAAGAAGAAATGCAAACTGCTACTACAAAATTACTCCAGAAAGTCATTCACAGCAAACCTGCTGTGTAGCTATATTTACGTAACATGTAAGTAGGCTTAAATATCATAATTTTACTCACACTCTAACCATTTTAACAATTAATTACTTTTGATCCCATCATGATCCCACTCTATAACTTTCAGGATGTACTATTTAAAGTCTAATACATAAAATATAATTTTTTCCCATTTTTAAAAAAACTACTTTTTTATATTTTTTTTATTAAAATTAATTTTTTTTATTAAAAAACTTTTTTTAATGTACCAACATCATGTGACATGTCAAATTAAAGCCCATTTCAAGAGCTTTTAAACAAGCTATCAAACACATCTGTAACTCAATTAGGAGCTGAGCTAGTGGCATTTGTATAAGTATCTACCATTGATTTTTTTTAAATTTGGTTTTTTAAAAGGCTATAAGTCTCAAAATAGTATTTTAAAAATTCTAAAAAATATATATTATTAAATCTCACCATGTGTACAAAATCTGAATTTAATCACAATTGGGGGGGGGGGGGGGTTAAGGGTTTTAAGCATGGTTGATTTGACACGGAATGACCCATTTCTTCATTGTTAACAATATGGCATACATTTCAACACATTTAAAATTTCATGCAAGGGGTCCATTCTACGCTTTGCTGGCTAAATACATTTCTGTTACTAACTATGAATGCTGATTCTTTGATTTTTTGTTTAATTTTGTTTCTTTCTTGTGTCAGTGGAGTAGCATTTTCCCCAGTGTATTCTGTGGCTATTGTCCCAAGCATGTTCTGTTAGTTTAGATTTTTGAACTTCACACTTCTTTACAATATTTTAGTGTTCGTTTATGTGTATAGAAAGGGGTCTGCCAGTCTCTTCAATGTATAAACAGCTACATTCACAGGGGATCTGATACACACAGTTCTCAGTTTGTAACTTGTTTGACTTTGGTTTTACTTTTGTAACCATGTTTTTTATGGAACTGTCTGATTTGACAGCTGTTTGGAGTTCATGTTTATTATCCAATCACCTCATTTTTTTCTTGAGAATACGCAGAGTTCCCACAGGATTTTCAGTTGTTTATTCATTCAGGCCTATATTTTCAATGATTGGTTTTAGATTTCGTTTTATGATATTGACGGGATATCCATTTGCCAAAAGTTAATTTTTTAAGTGTACATGTTGATCTGCTACTGTCAGTTTGTGTGTGCAGAATTTTTCAACTCTGCTAGCTAAAGTGCGGATAATGCCTGTCTTTGTACTTGCTGAGTAGTTAAGTTGAAATGGAGATATTGAACAATATGTGAATAAAGTCTGCTTTTCTGTTATTACGAGCACATTCAGAAACGGAATGCTGCTTACCTTACCTTCGCTTGCCTTGCAAACAAAGACCTTTTGTTTGTTTACTTGTCTGTCTGTATGTATTCTTTGGTTATCCATGATGACACACCATTTGCTACAACGGCACATGTCTAAAATACTTCTTTAGTTTCAAAGAATCTTTTTTTTTTAACTACAAATAGGAATTGATACAAAAATACAGAGGCAAGTCTAAACCAAACAAATAAAAAAAGCCGGCCTTGGTTAGCAAACTGAATATTTAACAGGCCTAAAAAAATATGTGAAATTAATTTCAAAATCAAATGGCCAATTGCAAGTGAAAATATAACTATTAATAATAAGTGCTCAGGATGAGTAACAGTATTCTGACTGATTGCACAAGAGAACACTTTGGAATGTACAAATTTCAGAACTTTATTATTTATGCACAAATACTTCCAAAGTATTTATAATACACCAAAGAATAATGTGTAAAAATGATGTAACTTTGTCCGAATCGTAACAAGATTATTTTTAATAATACTAAAATTATATCTATTGTATACACTAAGATAATGTCGGCCTAGTAACCTCATAAAAAACTACACAAATTTTCAGAAAACGTATACTTAATAAATTAATAGTAACCGGTAGAAGTGGGTTAAAGAAGAAACGACAAATACAAAAAAATAAGAAACTCCATTCTACATTACGTACCTAAAACTCCCATAAATAACACGTCACAGTGGAACGATCATCTAATGAACAGTAAACAAGATTGTAGTGAACTCAAGGTCTTTTGCTAATGTTCTACGTACACTAAAAATAACATTTATTTCAGTTTAATAATTCCTGCACATATTTTAACAATGCAGAAGAACTCTAATAAAACAGTATTTCTCAATAAGATGACATATTGCAACATGTTAATAATCATCGCGTATAAATGAGTATAGGAAAACGAACAGAACCATTATTACCTGTTATAATCCAAGTAGTTTTAATGAAATAGTGCACAGAACCATCGCGTTTACTACTAATATATACACTAGCAAATTTCTAAGCAAACATTTACGATTTCATCACATTCCCTTCACAAAAAAATTCATTCTCAAAAATAATAACGAACACTGAAAACTGAACTGACGTACGATCCATAGATCATAAACACAAACAAAAGAGAAGTTACAGTTCTGATCATAAAGGAATTCTTGATTCAGACCGTGTTCATTATTATACCGAGACCCACATCTTTAACGTCACTTTTGGCAAAGGGAACCAAGTGTGGCCATTACTATAGGAAAGCATCCGCAATGCTGTTCAAATCGAGGGTTTAGAAGTAAAACTACCCAAGTCCATTTTCAGTAACTTTCGGAAAACCTTTGCCAAAATTAACCAAACCATTCTACAAAGCTGAAAATAAGAGTACTTCTATGAGAGAAAAGGTGTCACAACCTGGGTATTATTACCACACATGGAGAGTGATATTCACAGTACTTGGTTGCAATATCTCAATTTCGGAGAAAAAATACTTGGGTAGTTTTACTTCTAACACCTCGAAATAAGCAAACTTCAATTTTCTTTACGTACGACTCATTTTTATCACTGTAGAAATATTTTTTATTAAGAAACTTTACCTGTAAAACCAATAGTTTAGTCCCCAGATGATGAGTAGCTAATCTTGATATTTACCACAAGAATAATACAAGAATGTAATAATGCGTTAAATACCTGGATAAATAAATTGTTTAGTTATATTGATGTACAAGCTCGAAGAATTGTTGATATGGCAGATCCAATTGATGGAAAGTATTCTGTTAATAAACAATTTTTAAAGAAGAACTAAGGTGGATTCACACGGTCGTCGACAACTCCGAAAAGAAAGAGCTGAAAACTTTCCCAGCCAATCAGAACGCTTGTGTGTGCCTTTCCGCGTTGTCTGCATACCCTGCGCCAAAGAGCCGACGTCAACTTTTTCGTCGCACGGATGGCAGACAACACAGATTTTACCCAGAGTTCAGTGCTTTTTGTTGGTTATTTTGCTGGTCGAGAGAACGACTATAGTCAACCAAGTGTGTTTTCCAAATAAATTTACTGCGATGTAAAATTCAGTGAAATCACATTTTTAATGTTGAATGTGTTTTCCGTATTATTATTTCAAGGAAGTATCACCATCGTTCTATTACAAAAGTATTTTGTCGACAAGCCTTGCCAGTATCTTTGTGCGGAAATATACACAAAAATATCTGCAAAAAAAAAAAAAAAAATATATATATATATATATATATATATATATATATATATATATATATATATATATATATATATATATATATGGTTTTGGTTCACTAAATAAATTTAAATCACTGTTAAAATCATATCTAACAAATGCAGCATTATTTTCAGTCGATGAATTTTAAAATATAAATACCAAACGCTGAATTTAGGCTATAAATACATCAAGCTAACCATAGACTTGTTTCGGTATATATGTAACATAAAATAATTGTGTCAATTATGTATGTAAGGAAAAAAAAACATTTGTATGTAAATTTCTGTCAAACTACTGTTGTGAAATATATGTAACATTGTTTGCACATGCATTGTATATTGTATTTGCTGTATTCTGAAACCTTTACTGTGTTTATTTATTCAATGTATTGCATATCTATTGTATGCATTGTACACTATGCTGACAAATACTTTTCATTGTGAAAATTAAACCACAGGACGCAAATAAATAAAAAATAATAACGAATGGTGCTTGTAGTGCTTGCCGCATATGTGAAGAAAGTTCTACCTGCGAGTTAAATGGTTCAGTTATTAAAACTGGCTTGCTTCAATCTTTTTTTTGTACGATAGAAAAATTTAGGCGGTGGATACAAAATTGTATTTTCGGGCTCCTTAACTGCACTAGACAACGAGTTCTTTGAATCTGTAACTAGGAAGTATTGAAATTTCGAGAATGAGTGTGTTCAAAACATATAATTTCCGATGGTCAAAGTCAGGATTGTTTTTTTTTTTTTTTTTTTTTTTTATAAAACCATACCTTGTGTGCCTTGGGCCATGTTTCATTGTGGGGTTAGAAGTAAAGAATAAAATTTCATAGAAACCTATTAAGATTAAGATTGCCTTCCTGCAGTTGGGCTGCTACTCTGTGGCAGGGTATCTCTACCCTTAATTTGTCTTGGCCTCCCATTTCAGTCAGCCTATTACTAGCTTACTCATTATCTTCCTAAATCCTTTCACCTTTCAACCACCTGTTTCTTTCATTCCACTTTCTTACTGTTTTGTTTACAACAGTATCTTTCCTTCTCTCTCTTCTCTTTACAGCCCTCTGAAGCTTCCATTCATGACCCACTCTTCATCTATAAAGTTCTCCTTGAACCTTGTTACCCAGTTGTGCCTTTCCTCTTACACCTCTCACCACCTTGAACATTCTCACTATTCTCTCCACTTTCGTCCTCTCCTGCAGTGTGCCCATTTCAGTGTCTTCGCCATTACTGATGGTCTGTATCCTTCCTCTCCTCCCCTTTTTTCCAGTGTCTGTCAACTATTGAAAACAAATCTAACTGTCCTCCTGTACACCCTCTTCATTTCCACTCTTAAGTATGGGTCCCAGATTGCTGCTGCATACATATTATTGGCCTTTTTCTTGACCTCCCTATTTGTGTACCTTAGTATCCTTTTTTTCTAATCCTTACTCCAAAAATTAAAGCAATAAAAAGGCACTTCGTCTCATCCTTAATATATTTTAGGACACTAAAGAATTCAGAAGTGTCTGATGTACATGCAACGAGTACTTACCCAAAGGGACGAGCAGGTGACTGTTACTATGCAAGATGAACTCACACCAGTAGTAGAAGTCAAAACCAGAAATACTAATGCTAGACTTCAAATCACCTGCAATGGCTCATTGCACTGAAATTACTACAAATGCCTATCAACCTAAGTTTCTTCAGATAACTGCTGCAAACAAAGCAGTTCCCTACCAGCACACAGACATCCTGAGGACGTCCGTAGGATGTGGGAATTGTCGTCCCTAGGACGTCCTAGGGAAAGTTCATTTCAAATCCTTTTTATGTAGAAAAAGTTCATGGAAAAGTACTACCTACGGACATCCCTAGGAGCTCCTTGGGATCTGTAATAAACACATCCCCAAGACATCCTCAGGAGCTCTCTGGGATCTGCATTAAATGCATCCCCAGGGCATCCCTATGAGCTCCCTGGGACCTGTGTTAAACACATCTCTGGGACATCCCTAGGAGCTCCCTGGGACCTGTATTAAACACATCATTGAGACATCCCTATGAGCTCCCTATGATCTGTATTAAACACGTCCCTCGGACAGCCCTAGGAGCTCCCTGGGACCTGTATTAAATGCATCCCTGGGACATCCCTAGCAGCTCCTTCCAGCAGCAAAAGTATAAGTTTAAAGTTTAGTATTCAACACAAAAGAAAACAATTGTATTTGTTTTGGTGATATGTAAGCTTAGTATTTAACACACAGTCAAATACACATAATTGTTGATGTAGCCTCTTAAAATCTTTTGAATAAACAATTCGTCTGTAATAACATTTTTTAGCACTTCAACTTCCAAAAGTCTACCAGTAAAAATAAAATGTGTGTGTCGAAATTAATAAATTTACCAATTTCTTAAGGCATATATAAATGTTATTAATTATCTACTAAATTAATTGCAACAAACCTCATGTAAATTTAAATAATATAGTGAGCTATCTAGCGGTCATATTAGGAACTTGCCTATAAATCCGCTACGTCCGTGGGAGCTCCTGCTCGGATATCCCAGGGAGCACCTGCTCGGACATCCCAGGGAGCGTCTGCTCGGACATCCCAGATAACTCCTGCTCGAACATCCCAGGAAGTACCTCAAAGGAGCTCCGTGGGATCTCCCTGTAAGGACATCCCTGGGAGCTCCCCAGATGAGGAATTTAGGATGACCCAAATTCGTCTTCCAAGGAGCTTCCTGGGATGTGATGTACTTTTCGAGGAGGTACATGGGACATCCTAGGGACATGGTTTTTTGGAGCTCTCGGACATCCGAAATATCCATCCCTAGGACATCCCGAGGATCGCATATACCCGGATATCCTCAAAGGATGTCCCTAGGACATCCTTGGGACTTGCTGTGCTGGTAGGGTTGACATGGCCGATATGGGTGTGAGAGGAGGGGGCAGCATGTCATAGCGTAGAAGGATGGAGCTAACGGGTAAGGAATAGCAACCAAAGAGAGAGAAGGAGAACTTCAGGGAGTCAGGAATATATAAGATAAGGGAGTCTGTAAGAAAAGCTAGAATTAATGAGACAATGGGAAGATAGGAGTTGGCAGAGGGAAATAGTGGGAGGCAACGTCAAAATTATGGTAGTAAATTGCAGAAGTATTTACAACAAGCGGGATACATTCTGGAGTGTGGTTGAGAGATGTTGTTGTTGCAGTTGAGACATGGCTGAGGGACGAAGTACTGAACAGTGAGCTTTCTCAGGATAAGTTCTCCATATTCAGGAGATACAGGGATGGAAGAGGGGGGTGGTTTAATGGTGTGCCTGAAGGAGTGTTTGAGGGGTTCTATGGTATGGGTTAACGATGAAGCTGAAGTGATGGAGCTAGATGTACTGGGAGAATGTAAAAGCTTCAGATTGCTGGCAGTGTACAGGCCATCGGGCAGGGATGGCAGTCAGATGAGGCAGTGAAGGAACTGGTCGACAGGTTGAGGGATAGGCAGTTGGTGGTAGTGGTGGAAGACCTCAGTATGCCCGAAGTGCTGTGGGTGGAGGGGATGAAAGAAATGGGTGGCATTATGCAGACACTGCATCACAGATCGCAAACAGGAGGCAAGTGCAGACTATGGGAACATCAACTAGATGGAATGCAGATGGTGTGGGGTTAGTGCTGGATGTGGTGTTTGTCAAGCCTGGGGATATTATAGTTGATTCAATGGTAGTAGAGGGAATCAGTGATCTTGATATACTTGTGGTTCAAATAAAGGTAGGAAAATATAGAACTCAACGAACCAAATATAGGGTCATGTGGCAGTATGCACGAGGAAACAATAAAGGGGCAGAGTGCTAATGACTGAGCTTAAGGGGAGAATGTGGAGTGCCTATGGACGGAAATTAAAAACATAGAGGATATGCTGGTGAGGTTTGTTCCAAGGAAAAGAATAACTGTTGGGGGAGGGGCCACCATATTATGGGAGAGAAATTAAGAGGCTGAAGAGGAAGTGTAGGCATATGCATGCAAGGTATAAGAGAGAGGAAATGGCACAAGCTAGGGTATGGCTGAAGCGCATAGGGAAGGAGCTGGAAACCAAGATAAAAGCGGTAAAAGATGAATACTTAGGCAACATTGTAATTGAGGGAAAAAGCAAAGGATGGCAGAAGCTCTTCGGTTATCTCAGGAGAGTGAAAGGCGAAGAGAAAGGTATTTCATTACTTACATGGATTGATGGTCTAACCTCCACCACTGACAAGGGAAAAGCAGAAGTATTGCAGGTGCAGTATTTATCGGTGTTTGAGGGAAAGGATGAATGGTATGAGGAAACTTACAGATCCAAAGGGCCAGCTAGTAATCTTCGCATAAGGGAGCAGGAAATAGACAAAGTAATTAAAGACTTGCACCCTAATAAACCAGTGGGACTTGATGGCATATGGAATGGGGCCATTAAGTTTAGTGGGAGGGTGATAGCTAAGTATTTGGAAGTCTTGTTTTGTAGGTCAATAGAGGAGGGCAAGTTACCGCAGGAGTGGAAGGAAGCTCTGGTGGTGCCAGTCTACAAACAGGGAGAGGGTAGGGCAAAGCCTGGTAGTTACAGACCGGTGAGTCTCACCTCGAGTATGCACAAGATAATGGTAAGGCTGGTCGTTAAATTTGTGGTAGATGTAAAGGTTCAGAAGAACTGGGTGCAGGAATATCAGCATGAGTTCAGAGGAGCCTACTCGTGTGAGACGCAGCTGGCTGGACTATCGGAGGATTTGGTACAATCTGTGGATGAAGGGAAGCAGGTGGATGCCTGCTTCATAGACTTTGAGAAGATGTTTGACAAGGTGTCACATAGAATTTTATTGAGGAAAGTAAATGAACTACTAGGTGACAAGTGGGTAGTTAACTGGATTGGTGACTTTCTCAAAGGGTGGAGCCAGAAAGTGAGAGTGGGGGACACCTTGTCAAAATAATGGGCTGTGATATCAGGAGTGCCACAGGGAAGTGTACTGGGCCCTTCGTTGTTTACTATAATGGCGAATGAAATGGGAGTGGGAGTTGGTTGTAAGATACAATTGTTTGTGAATGACTGTGTACTTTTATTCGGAGGTGGGCGAGAAAAACAACTTGCAGGCAGACATTAATCGTGTACTGGACTGGGCAGAAACCAATAAAATGAAGATTAATGTAAAGAAGACAAAGATATTGAGATTCACTAAAAAGAGGGTAAAGAGCAAGCAACCAAAGATATTGAGATTCACTAAAAAGAGGGTAAAGAGCAAGCAAACATACAGATGGGATGAGCAGGAGATAGGAGAGGCAACAGAATATAAATTCTTAGGGATGGTGTTGCAGGAAGACCTTGGTTGGAAAGGACAGGTGGGGATAGAAGGGAAGAAGGGCCATTGGAATGCTGGGAAGAGTTCTGAATGGGTCAGTATGGAGTGAAGAAGAAGTCATACACCTCAATGTTACGCCGAATGCTGGGCTATGCAGCGGCAGAATGGGATCCTTACAAGAAGGAGTTGCAGTAGCTGGAGAAGGTTCAGAGGAGAGCAGCTAGATGGGTGAAGGGCAAGTGGAGAAGGCAGGGGCGGGAGGGTGAGCATGAAGGAAACTACATACCATCAGTGATAATGAAGGAAATGCGTTGGAACACTTTGAAGGACAGGCGAAGGGTGGAGAAGCTTGTTAGATTGTTCAGAGGGTGGATGGGGGAAGTTAGGTTCCTATTTAATCAAGAGTGATTACGGAGGGAGAGGGAATAACAATCTGAAGATTCAGTGTGGGTTTGGAGGAGGATGGAGAGGGGTGGACAATCGATGATGGTGAAGAAGGTGAGGGAGTGGAATGTACTGAGGGAGGAGCTGGTCAAGGTCGAGAGAATTGGGTTGTTCAAAAGAGGTCTAAAGGGAGAGTGAGACATGAAAGCTTGCCACCGGGCGACAGCCCAACTGAAAGAGATTCATATTACTTTCATTAAAATGATTGTTTTGATTTTAGCAAGGATTGTAATTATTAAAATTTTATTCAGTATTTCAATGAGATCAATAATATACGTTTACTTTGATGAACTTGTTCAGAGCCAGGCCAGTAATCTCTCTACATTACCCATTATTCTATGGTGTTTATGGTTGCAGAGCAATGAGGCGTCCACTGCAATTTTTCAATAAGTTTCAGTAGGCGGAATTAGCTAATTTTGAATATTGCATTTTAAGCAATCTTCATATGCCGGCTAGTCAGGAGAGCTGATGTGAGTTTTGATGCCAGGCTCCAGGGCACTGTAGTAATTTAACGAGTGCCGTAATTCGTGCCTGTAAAATAAATAAAATAAATAAATACTCGCAATTGTGCTGCTGCACATTGGCGAGATTACACATTCCCACCTCTTTAGAAAAACTTCTACAAAACATCCCTGAACCGTCACCAAGTTATCCTGCAAAACTTTCCACTCCCTCACCGATCTCACAAGTATAGACTGCTTGCCCCGCTCCGTTCTCCTCCACACCCTCTCAATCTTCTGGCTTTTGTTTCCTCTCCTTCTATACCCTCCGTAAGTTAGGTGATAATGTAACCCTCCCAATCCTCCCTCCCCATTCACAATTCTGTACATCCTGGCCAGTCTCTCAACTCTCCTTCTGTCCTTCAATATTCTCCATCCCAGTTCCTTCATCATTACAGATGGCCTATAATTACCTTCCTCTTCTCCATCCTGCCCCTGGCTTCTCCACCTACCCTTCACCCATCTCGCCGCCTTTCCATTTTCTGCAATTCAACTTCCACGTATGGGTCCCACACTGTAGTGGCATACTCCAGCATAGACCGTACCATTGTACAGGTCTTTTTAAAATCAATGAAGCAAGCATCAATCTGCTTTCTTTCCATCCACTGCCTGCACTAAATCATCAAGAATCTTGCCAGCTGATTCTCACAAGAAAAACCATTTCTGAAGCCACGTTGATATACCTGCAGCCAGTTATTCTCATCCATAACTTTAACTATATACTTAATTACCAACCTCTCCATTACTGTCCCAGTATTTGATTTTAGACTCACTGGCCTGTAGCTGCCGGGCCTTCCTTTAAACTCCCCCTGCTTGAGTATTGGGACCACTAGAACTTTCTTCCATTCTTGGGTCACTTCTCCCTCCTCCAATGACATACCAAACAACACTATAAGATATCTAGACAACTCTCTCACATCAAACTTAACAGCATAGTTTCCTACTCCATCTGGTTCCACTGGTGAAGATGGGCCCTCAAGAGGAGTTTTGCGGCATATGAAGAGACCTCAGACCCGGTCAGCCACATTTTTCGGGTATTTAGCAGTTTTCTGCGAGTGCTGGTACGTGAGGTCACAGACTGCAGTATGCACAGGCCCGATTGCCTTAGGGAAGAGCTGGAAGAAACCAACATTGCTAGTAGAGTGTGCAGGAGATACACCGAGACTGCTACTCATCAGTTTCTATGGTCAACAGCAGCTGAATGGCCATCTACACATAAGTGGAACAAACCACAAGCTGCCCAGTACAAAATTAATACCGCATAAGCTAGCCGCAGTATTTTCAAATTACTTTTTGTTTGGTATTAATTTTGGAACTGCGAATGATTACTATTATGCCCACGGTTACCTCGAGATTTATTTAAAGTGATAATGCTCGTTTTTGACGAACTGTGTGGATTTTGTGGAGTTTAAAAGTTTTGACACATCATATTTAAGCTGCAACCTTTTTGAAAAATTATTTGAACTTTGAAACTTCCACAATTTTGTGACGCCTGATACATTGCATAGTCTTCCCGACATCTTCTGTGGCCATGCATCCATACACAAAACATGTGCATCACAAGTTACGCCTTCTTACACCAATGGGAACTATACTGTATGTTTCCTTTGAGTACTGAGCACGTTTCTTTTTTTTTCATAAGTAGGCACTCTCTTGGCACACAGAAAACAAAGAAAGCGATCAAACTTCTTAAGGCATCGACATCTCTCATAAATGCCGTTCTTGAAATTGTTGAATGCGATTGTATTAGGTGCTGAACAAAATCATCTTGAAACTGCGCCGAGGAATAACCCAGTGCGCTCAGGCACAAAAGGCATCACCTCTATGCCAAAATAAACATCGCATCGCCAAACAATATAAATCAACTTTAAGCCCCTTTACAACACAGAAGTCATGAGAATGTGTGGATCCATCACAAGCCACGATTTCTTTCCTGATTTCTGCATTTCAATCTTCTAGTCTACGCCAGCTTGTTCATGTCGGATGAAACATAAGTGCGTAACTGTGTCATATAATATTTCCCTTTAACTTCATCGGTGTCTGGGTTCTGTAACTCGTACCGATGATCTGTGGTTTTTATTGATGATTTCTTGACATATTCCGTTCTAATCTTGGTGGTTGCTATCAGCCTGCTTTTAACAAGTGTTGTTATTTCTTCTTGCAAATATACGATTTAATTCTTCCCACTGTCATCAACCTTTGGAATGACGTTTCTAGTTTAACTGTTCTTCAAGACGCGGTGTGGGAACATTTTCGTTTACTCTGGCGCCCTCTTGCACGAGCTCTGGTGCACTCGGTTTGAGTGGCGCCTGTCGTTCAAAATAACCTTCAGATTGTGTATTGGTCGGTGACCTTGACCTCCGTCTAGACTAATGTCTTGGCGACTGGTCAAAGGTTTGTTCTGGCCCGTGGTTTGACTCTCTTCTACTTCTACCTCCGCGACTCCGTGATCGTGATTTAGGCTATTCATTACGCGGCGACCTGCTGCCATGTTCACGCCTGTGGTGGTTGTTATTTACGTAGTTACGTCGTCCTCGCTAGCGATCTCTTGAGTTACGAAAGTACGAATTACGACTGTTCCGGTATATATGATTTTCAACTCCCTTGTCTTCTTCTGCAGCAGTAATGGTATTCACCTGTCGTTTCCGCTCTTCGTTTTCCACCTTCCGGAAATTCCCGCCAATCTGATTAGTTCCAGCATTTCTGTCCTTTGAAACGACTCAACTTGGCTGGTGCAATTGCCGTTCCAGCTTATCTATCATCATAAGCTGTTCACTATACTCTGAGAGTGATAAATTGTGCTTTCCCACTAAGACGACTTGGTAGCTTATCGGCTTTTGTGCAGTTAGCATAGCTGTAAATTCGTCTTGACTCATCTCTGGGGTAAGATGGCGACTACGCTCATACATGAGGCCTATATGGTCTTCCACCCCCCGATTTCCTTTTGGATCATAGCGCTCGGCATGTAACATTGACCTTACCAGTAGGGGTGTGCAATATTTTGAAATTACGTATCGCGATACGGTATTTCAAAAGTATTGCGATACACGCGATATATCGCGCTTCGATAAAACCACAATATATATCGATATGCGATAAATATCGCACTGCGATAAAATCGCGATATATCGCTTGTAGCAATACATATCACACAGCGATAAAATCACGATACATCGCGCTATGTGATAAATATCGCGCTACATTAAATATCGCGCTACGAAAATATCGCAGTCCTTAAGAAATCACATTGTGATAAATATTGCAAAAAAAAATTGCCCCGATATACGTATCCAATGCATCGCACCAGGTGAGTTTTAGAGGAAGGGGGGGCATTTCCCTTTAATAACGTGCGTGTTTGTTTTAGTGTAATATAAAATATATTTTCAGTTAAATAATATTTTTTATAGGGATCAAATTAAACACACAAACTATAACAATACCAATTTAAAATGAAGTATGTTGGTTCACAAAAACATTGAACCCCTGTCTCATTTATCACTCTCATTTGTGCCATCATAGACTGCTTCACTCGTAGATACGACTTTCCTTGTCTCAGTAATATTTGAAAAAAATAGCAAAGCTTCCCTCGTCGGCACGGTCTAAGCTCGTCGGCAATAACAACAACATTGGCCACCTTCCATTATTCACTGATTTCACTGATCACTGACAGTTCGCCAGTGTCCGTGAACAATAAGGGAACAGCGTCAGTAATCAGCAAAATATTTTCACCGACAGTAAACAGATAATATCGGAACATTAAATCAGTAAACATTACTGCAATGTACGTTTCCTAGCAAGTACATCTCTGGCATATCTGTGATGTCATTCTTGCGATAAACAATCATGTTTATTTTGTTCGTTGTGTAAGTTGTATTTACTTTAAAATTAAAGTTGATATATTTTTAGCATATTGATACATCTTGCACGACTTACGACTGATATTGTTTTCTTCGTTTTTTCACGACGCAGCTTAAACATTGAGTGTATTTAAGGTTTGGGAAGTTGTAAACATTATTTTTAAATGCATAAGCAAGGTGCGATTCAACCTCTAAACATTATTTAGTCTTTGCAAACTGCACGACGAATGCTTCTGTAACTATAAACAGACGTTTAATGAACGTATCTAAATTAAAACATACCCACTTCGGCCCTTATATCTTACAAAAGACTCCTTGTCCTACCATTAGATAACTTCAGCTTTTGAATTTCCGCCAAAAATATTGGTTTACTGACAACACTGATGCTCTGAAGCGTCAGTGAAATCGGTAATCTCAGTAAATGGATGTAGCCTCGCACAGGGTATCGTCATCAACCGACCATCAGTGCCGTCAGCAATATCGGAACTATAGCTGATAGTAGGCCTACTGTGTTTATTTGTAATTGTGTTCATGTTATATGTTTGTTTGTTTATGACCTGTGTATATATTTTTGACAACTCCTTTCCAGTATATTCTGGAAAATATGGAGGCAATAAATAAATAAATAAATAAATAAAATAAATACTGAAAACACTAGCCAGTGAAATCAGTGAATAACGGAAGACGGCCATTTTCAATGCACTGTAGATGTTTACATGCAGCGGAAAGATATCTTATAAACTGGTAGTGTGCTCACTTTATTCCTAATCACTTTTTTTTTATATAGTCTGTTATCGCTGTACTATGACACGCATCAACGTCTTGTCGTTGGGAGGGGTGAGATGGTAGGGGACCAGGGGGTCTATTCACTAACTTTCCTTAGTTACGGCCAGTAACTTTAAGTTACGGATCGCTTATCGCCGCTTACCTTAATTTGCGATTCACTAAGCACTTCCCGTAACAAATTCAGCTGACTTTAATTTTACGGGCATGTTACTTGGCAACACTGTAGGACGGCCGTCATATTACTGCTCACTGCCACTCGGATCATTGATTGTACATGAAGAAATTGCCTTCACATGGCTGTGAATTATCTCGCGCCAAAACATTAATTTTGGTTTATGTTTATGTGCTCTGAGTTGTTTAAATAACATACTACTCGATTTCGGCGAATTTAATTAAATTTTACGTTGAAACTGTAAAATTTGTCTATTTTTAGTTGTGAAATATATAAATAACGAAGTTTTTGTTGGAATATGTTCAATGTTATGTAGTAAAAACGTATTTTTGCCGCATAGATCATATTTAAGAGAGTTTATTCATGCGTGCTGTTTGCGCAATAACATATACCTTCTCGTTTTTACTTTTTGTCTTATAATACTAAGAAACCTATACTTTCTGTACAGATGGTCAAAACATTCCTTTCGTGTACGGATTTGTAGGTAGGTCTTGTTCTGTACTGCAAGAATGATTGTCAAGTTTACATGTCTCGTTTTGAATGGGCAAATTTAATTTTCAGTAACTGCTTATACAGTTTTGGATTTTGCGTTAATATTTTTCGTTGGTTAATATTTCCGTGACAGATATTGAAATTGGAAATACGTGTTCAGTAGAATCACATGTTTTATTAGTTAGCAACTGGAAAATAAATTCGTAATGGTCTGGTAGATTGCATAATTCAAATATTTACACTAGATACTTTAAGGGGAATGTCTACATTTAGTTCATTATACCTGAAACGCTACAAACTCGAAAATTATCCTGCCAATCTCGTAGCAAATGAAATAGTTTCACATTAGAAACCGCAATGCAATACATCACATGTATACCAACCGATAAGTCATTCCTTCAAGTTTTCGATATTGTATACCAAGAGCTCTTAAATAATTTAATGTTGTGTTATGTTTTCACTGTCGAAAAGAACCTACTACACCAATGTAGACCTGGGGCATAGCATATTAATAAGCATTTTTACACTTGAAATAAAATATTTTATAGTGTACTGTGATCAGAATGTGGTACGTGCGATAACAAGAAAGAACAGTGTCAAGTTGTAATATAAATTGTGTGCAAGAAAGAATTAAGTTCCAATTGCATATTTTTGTTTCATTGAAATGTGAAAATATATTTGCTATTTTTTTTGTAAGAATTGTACATATTCTACCGCTGTTGTATTTTGTATATTTTACATTTGAAAATTGACAACAGCAGTTTCTACATCATACTGAAAATAAAAAGAAAAACCTCTTGACAACATTACTCTGAATGTTCTCTGTGGTCCCATGACTACTTGCAGAACAAAAAATAAACTACAGTGTGGTTATGTATTCCCCCCTCCTTTCCACACCTTTCGATGTTACTGTCAAACTATTTGGCATAATTTTATATAAGTAAAATGCACCTACCTGGAGCTGTTTTAAACATATTCAAGGTTCTGAAGCAAAGGAGTGACATCCTTGCCTGGTCTGACATTGCACGTACATGTAAGGTTTTGACTGTGCGATGTTTGTCCCAGTACTAGAACTGTAGGACTTCATGTGCTGACCCTGCCATTGTTAAAAACAATCAGCTGCAGAGTTTATTTTAGAATACTTGGATAATGTCTTGTAAATTTGAGTATTAGATTGTGAGATAACTTTGTGGAAAAATTATCTGTTGCTGTGTTGGACAGCTTGAAACTTGTGTCTTTGATGTGTGTGTTCCTTAAAAGTAACCAACAACTCTCCTCTGAAATGTGTTTTAAATGAGCAATGCACTGGGAACACACATAATAGCTAAGCAAAATAATCTGTATTTCTAACCTGCTGCAAAAATGTTCCAACGTCCATCAATTAGTATTGACAGAAGCATGCTCACTGTTAACATATGAGTGTGTGCATATGTCTACATTTGGCGCAAGTCTTTAACTACGTAATGCATGTGTAGTGACAATGGGATTAGAGTTTGTCATGAATACAAATTACCAACTCGTAATAACAATACGTAGGTAGTGCTTTACATATGGACAATGTGGTCATTTGAGACAGGCTCAGATGAACAGGAAATGGGACAGAAATTTGCAGAGTTCTATCCCAGTGCATATCTCAAGTGTTGTAGGAAAACCAATGGCCTTACTGGGAATCAAACCCAGATACCTTCTGAATTTTTATTAACTGTTTTACAGCTGCACTAATTTGCTTTGTCTCATGTTAACTATGTAATACGACAAAAATATTTTGATGATTTTACAGAAAACTGTTTTGTTTAGACAGTTTTTTCTCTAATATTTTACAATTACAATGCCAAAACATCCTAGGTTTTTCTATGCATCCATTTTGGTACAGAAGATATAACAATGTATAAATACTGTGAAAAGAGAGTTGGTAATTAAAAAATAATTGACAGTTACATTTATTTAAAGAATGTTCTTTTCTGCTGTATTTTGAAATTGGCTAAACATTACCATTACATGATTGCATATGAAGAAACGGTTCCATTCAAGTTGTTGGCATAGGAAACTTGAAACTAATCTTGTTTGTTGTACAAATATGGTATTTTGTGAGTTGTAGCGTAATATTACATTTTCTTACACAAAAAAAAAAAACATATTTGTATCAATGAAAATTCTTGTTTATAAAATTATAAAAGTTAATGTTTAGATGAGACTTTTGTTGTTAGCATGTCAAACCACATAGTATTTAATTTATTTTGAGGTTCTACGTGTCCTCGGATAGCTTCACATACTCACTAGAGGTACACTTGGGGAAAGGGTAATGGAATCAACCAGGGCCTGTATTGAGGAATCATCACCTAGAGTGAATTACAACAACCCTGGAAAACTGAACTCAGTAACCTTCAGGATGAGATGTGAAAATCCAATAACTGCTCCAACACACTTTTTACTGTACCACCAATACAGTAGGGTCAGCTAGGGTGATTTTTGTGAATGTGTTTCATTTTTGTTGTGTAACTTACATTGGAACTATAGGTAATGGGTTATACATATAAAAGGTTTGTCAGATAGTGTAAGCTGTTTTCATCTCCGTGTTAAGGGCGCGATGTACCACAATTTTCATCATCATTATTTAATTTTTTATTTGTACCAGATATTTTTTTTCTTATTTTAGACACAAAATGTGACTAAATTTGGCTCTTATGAAATTTTTTTATCTCTCATAGTTTTCGCGTAATGGCTTGTTAAAGTCATATTTTACATGTTTCCGTTTTAACGACTACACTAATATCAACTGATATACCAAACTAAAAAAAAATCACAGTGGATAAAGACATTGCAGGCTACAATGACATGCTCATATAAAATTAAAGAATAAAAATTATTTGTATTTTAAAAAAAATTATTACATTTTTAAAATTTTTATTTTTAGTTTCAAAATTTTTTTAATTTTAAATTGTTTTTATTCTTCAATTTTATGAGCATAACATTGTAGCCTGCAATGTCTTTATTTACTGTGATTTTTTTTGAGTTTGTTATAACAGTTGGTTGTAGTGTAGTCGTTAAAACTGAAACATGCAAAATATGACTTTAACAAGCCATTACACGAAAACTATGAGAGAAAATATTTCTTTAGAGCCAAATTCAGCCATATTTTATGTCTAAAATAAGGAAAAAATATCTGGTACAAATAAAAAATTTAAAAATGGCGATGAAAATTGCGGTAGACAGTGCCCTTAAGAAGGTGTGGTGCATAAATCGGTGCACTCAATAATAATGTCAAGTTTCTCAAAACAATTATGCAATTATCAGAACAGAACACTCTTAGACAACAAATGTTGCTAACTTTATGAACAAAAACATTTTCCCAAGAGAGACATATGATGGGGAAAATGTCTGTCGTTGCATTTTGTACATCTGATAGCAGCGGGAGAGATTGTGCTTAGTGAATGCGTCAATCTAGAAAAATTTTTGCTTACAAAGATGGCAAAAAATTTTTCTCTAGAATTGTTCTATTCAAGTTTTTTCTACATTGGCTTCCAAAATCTTAGAAAATATAAACGATGTTGACGTTATATATAAATGTATAATAAAAAGGTCACGGTTGCTCACAACTGACCCCATATTAGCCTGCTTTATTTTATTAACATTGTGTTGTTTCTTTTACTCTAAATAATTATTAGATTTGTTATATTACAACCAATCTGCTATTGTTTATGTAAAGTTACTACTACACCCACTGTTTCCTGTGTAGCAGTATAGGTGATGTTCATGCCACCTGCATACTGTACATTGTACCACTGACTTGAAGTGGGTTCAGCGATGGAAAAATCTGATAACCACATGTGAAGTGTTGGAGGCATACATAAATAAGTCCAGCTAACAATAGGAAAAAAATATGTACATTAATGGAACTAACTCTGAGTCTTTCAGTACAATTCATTTACTCTACCTTGGTTATGGCTTGCATACCCTTTCAAAATAACCTGTTAACTTATTGCCTTGTAAGGGAAATACTTTTAAGAAACTATAGGCCTACGTAAATGATATTTTTTAATACATGATACATATTTACACTTTTTTGTGATCACTGAACACACCGCATCCTCTCCCCTCACCATTACATATCACAAAGCAATACCACAATCAATTACAGCAGCTTAGCTTAACATTTTGTTCCAAGATCCACTGCTGTTATGAGTGTACGGTAGGGTTAGTCCTACTTGAATTTTTAAAAGTCAATGGTTCATTCATAAAGTGCACTGGAGCTCATTGTGGTTGCTGATCAGCCAGCAGCGTTGAACCTCCACTGCAGCAATGTGCACGTGCCCCTCAAGGCGCTCAATGTTTGGTAGAGTAGAGTACTGAAGGAAGTCAACCCTGAAGTAATGGAAAAGGCATATAATACCATGGTTAGACCAATATTAAAATATGCAGCATTGGTCTGGGACCCCTATGTAGAGCAGGAGATACAGGAGCTGGAAGGGGTGCAGAGGTGAGCAGCGCAGTGGGTTAAAGGCAGGTGGAGACGAGTGAGGCAGGATGGAAAGGATGAAATATACTTCAGGCCTTCATTAATGATGGAGATGGGTTGGCGTTCCCTAAAGGAAAGAAGAAAGGTAGAGAGACTGGTCAGAACGTATAGGGTGGTGAATGGAGGGGGATGGGGTGAGTTAGCCTAAATACAAATTTATTTAAAGGTGTATACAGAGCTACATAAAAAACAGTGGTTGGATTCAGAGAACTTGATGAAGGACAAAGCAGGGAGGGCAGTCTGTATCAATGAGAACAGTTAGGTAGTGGATTGTGTTGCAGGAAGATTTGGTGACAGGTAGGTATGTGTGAAAGTTCACAAAGCACTTGTAGAGGGAAAACAATTGAGAGGTTAAGTAGTTGTCTGCAGGCGTCAGCCCAATTGCAAGGATATTATTAAAAACAATTTACACAGTCATGATAATGCTGTTTTACAGAGGGTGTAAATTTTATTTGGTATGAACTTTTACATATAACTTACTGTAAGCAGGGGTGACTTTGTGACATCTGTATATTGAAATGTGACAGCTAGCTCAAGTTAGTTCTGTGGGTAATTAGTTGGATAGAAAGAATTCAATTCATCAAACAAAAAAAAAATGGTGGGTTCAGAATAGCATTGGAAATGCTGGGGAACTAAGAGGGAGCAGGTGACTTGCCACCGGGCGGAAGCCCATTTGCGAGTGAATTATTATTATTATTATTATTATTATTATAGCAATATGAAAACAACGGCAAAGTGTTTTCTCCGAGGGCCTAGGCCTAAATTACTGTACTAATGAGCAATTTTCTAAAATATAACCTAGCTCGTATACCGCGCTGATTTTAATTATAGTGGTTTATTTGGGACGCATAACTTAAAAGGTTAACGAAACTCATTTATTTTATGCAGCAGCGATTTGAAAAAAAGAAAAGACACATACAATAGTATTCAAGCAAGCCTGTCTGACACACAATATGTTTCCACACACAATTTGAACAACAAACCCTTCGCTTAACACACAGACACTTATTAATTGTAAACAGCTCGCGTTTTGTCATTAATTAACATCTTGAATGTGCAACACCGATAATTACGTCAAAAATACGGCTCGTCACTCGACAGATACTGTTCCCTGTACGAATATTTTATTAAGACGAATATACACACGAGCTGTATGGTTTTTCTATCTAAAATAAAAATGATTTAAGTTACGGTGGATTTTTCGCAAATCCAACATAAATTAATTTCACTATCGTCGTTTCGGACTACGAAATGTTCTAACCTCACTAATCCGCCATGATTTTTTACACATTTGTAAACAAGTTACGGCAAGCCAGTAAGTTAACACCACCCTAGAACCCATCTGTTAACTTACGGTCGCTCACATTCAAGTTAAGGTAAGCAAAATGCTTACTGAATCGCTCCGGGAAAATTTACGGCAAATGTTAAGGTGACTGGCCGTAACTCTCA
The DNA here is from genome assembly GCA_003012365.1 of Medauroidea extradentata. Lineage (NCBI taxonomy): Eukaryota > Metazoa > Arthropoda > Insecta > Phasmatodea > Phasmatidae > Medauroidea > Medauroidea extradentata. The sequence goes on from PNEQ01026957.1 coordinate 22,609, forward strand.
AGTTACGGTTACCTTAAAAGTTAGTGAATAGACCCCCAGTGTTGCCAGATCGTACCATAATTATCGTTTTGTACCTTATTTTCACCCTTTGTACCATATACGATTTAGGCCATTCGGAATAAAGTGAGCACTAAAGATTTAACCTTTGAAAAAAATCACTAGCCGTTACTGCATATAAGCCAACATTAACAACAGTTACATTTTTGTTTGTGTGGTTGGTAGCGAATAACTGCATGTAGTCCCGTGTATTTTCTTATTTGAATACAGCATTAGTGAAACAACATCAATTGCAAACCACCTCTCTGTATTTAATATACTTTAAAATATTTATTTAAGTTCTTACTGACATACCTACTGACTGTATAATTCTATTTAATCAGCGGCAGTACAAAGCGAAGCAACCGAGTCGATTATCGTTGGCACACGCCGCTATTGCTTCGCGCCGCAGAGATAGTTTAAAATTTCATCGACAGATGGCATCAGAGTTAGGTTTTCGCT
>PNEQ01026957.1:23206-46602 GCA_003012365.1 Medauroidea extradentata
CCCGTGCATTTAATGAGTACATATTGTAGCTAAAATTTATCGGAGCACTTTAACGTATATGTAAACATTGTACAAGACTATGTAAATAAAAGCACGTGGCAATGTTGATGTTTACATGTAGCGGAAAGATATAAACTGGCAGAAAATAGAAATTAATCAGGGCTTTTTTTAGTGCTCACTTTATTCCGAATCACCTATACCTGCCTGCCGATAATTGCTATTTGTACCATAATTTCTTGCACAGGTCGTTGGAGAAAGGAGGAACAAAGAAATTTTTAACCTTTAAGAACGTCATATTTCCTTCAAGGACAACTTACACGAACACACTGCACTCTCTGCACGAGGTGGACGCATGAGTATTCACACTAACTAGATACCTATTTATTTTTGTCGTGTCGCGCCTACCGCATTGCATTTGACGCGCTATGGTGATTGTAACCTACATGGGGGATCGTTTGGTCAATGTAATAATAAGATGTTTTAAATACAGCTCTATAAATTACCAACTACAATTGTTTAAATCATTACATATTCACAGTCTCCATACTTATTTTACGTATTTTAAAATATAATTCTATATTCTTGTTATATTCAACAGTATAAGTCAGTAATAGTTGTAAAAAGGCGTCGTAAAGTGTTCAACCAATAAATGAAAAAAAAAAAAAAAACGTGAAGCCTGTTGACAAAGTCGAGTCAAAACGTTGATTGTTGCTGACACATTAGTGCACCATTCTCCTTAATAAGTTATATTAATCTGTCAAGCGAATAGAACATTTATTTGCATAATCTACGCAACCTAGATAGTTATTGTAGACAGCTGTAAAATACCCAACAGAATAACGAGTAATTAGTATTAAACATAGGGAACAAAAACCTCACCTATTCCGAGTCGAAGCTATGTGCAGTATCTGTTCCACTTGAATCTTCATCAGATGATGATTGAAGACTTACAATTATCTTGTCAATTTCGATGTCCATTATTCTATCACTTTTAAAATATTCAGCTCAATGCCTTTAACATGGTTGCAGCACTTTGTCCACTGTTCGATGGAGTAAGAAACAAACAATTTCTCACATAGTTTTCTTTTTTCCTCCAACCAACGAAGTAGATATTTCCTCTGAAACTTTCCTCTTGATGTCTGCCCACACTAGCTCGATCAGATTTAGATCTGGGTGGTACGGCGGCAAACGAATCACGTCATGACCATATTTTTTTAATATTTCATCTACCTTGAAGATTTTTGGGGAGGGATGCTGTTTCACCAAACATAACAAATCTGCCTTGTTCATGTCAGGAGAAAACTGGACACCATTTTCCCAAAGCCACTCTTGAATGTTGTGTTTAAGGGTAGTTAATGTAGGTTTCTTTTTAATTTGAACATAATGATAACTGGCATTGTCTAACACACACTTTGAGTTGTCAAATTTGGTATTAATTTTTGTTCTAGCCACAACGAAAAATTTGCATAGTTCATATCATCGAGATAGTCACCGGATTTTTGTTTTGATTTAAAAATCAACAACGCATTCCGTACAAAGCCTTCTTCACCACCAGCATGCACGACTATCAATCGTTGTCCTTTACCGATGGATTCTGTCACCCCCAGTTCAGTGCTTGATTGACAGTAAGAGCTTACTCTATGAGTAGCATGTAGATATGTTTCATCAATGTATAGGCCTACTATATTCTGCCCTGCATTTCGGTACGCACGAATTCCTTGTAAATATTTCCCTCTCCATGTGGAAATGTCAGGTTTCTCGATTCAAAATTTTTCTTCTAGAGTTACATTTTTTCATTGAAAACCAAGACGTTTCAACAATTTTCGCAAGTATTCTTTGCTACAGTTCAAAATACCGTCGTCTCGTAAGGACTTTGTCAAGTTCTTTAATGTCAACACTGTTTTTTTAACAGTATAAAATTCATGAATTTTTCTACGTACGGCACATTCCGAAAAGTCATCAACTTCAATTATTTTCTTTCGTTCTTTGTTCTTACCCGTGGGAGTATAAAATGATAAACTATTTTTACTTTTAACCTTACCTTCGGTATTAATGCTTTTGATGGTTGACTGACAAACACCTGTTGCCGCACTTGCCGACTCTATGATGTAATTTAATTTATATAAACGTTTCTGTTCTTTTAAATGTGTAACAACATTGTAAACTATTTCCCGAGCTTACCCTCGTAATGGTGTACCGGCTGAAATGCGCGACTTAATTCCCGAAGTGGATGCTATAAGACAACATCGTTATCGTATCGTGTAAACCGACCTGCGAAGCCCTCTCTCGCGAGCGACGTGTCCAGGCAAACGCAAGACAGTACACTCTGATCCCCTCCACTCCACCCCACTCCAAACCACGTGACTACTGCCTGACCTTGGGGTCTGCGCAGGTCGAAAAGAAACTTGCCGTATTATATTACTGTATTGCCTATCGTTCCGAAACTATTCTCAGTGAGATAAAAAATGATTTCCACTAACACTGAAACTGTCCCGATACTGCTGGCAGTAAACTCAGTAATCTCAGTGGTTTCAGCAGTAATGGAACGCGGCCTCAGTGAAATGGAGTCCGGAAACTACTTAAATAACACAATTTTTCACTTTAAAAGTCTAATTTTTCTATCATACTTGAATATGTCGCTGATTATTAAAAAAAAAATAGGCATATTTACATAAATTCAAATGATAATTGTACTGTATATCTTACATGAAATGAGGGTATTATTGTGTAATAGATAATGACAATGCCATCTTCAAAGAAGAAAAAATGGATTACTGAGTGTGAGAAGCTACCCAACTTTTTTGTTTCCAGTACGAAAATTTTGTTTTGGAGACAAAGAACAAGTAACTGAGCTGCCATTATCTTCAAGTCAGCATTTCCTTTCAGCGTCTAGATACGCCAACTGGCAGTTAATGCCACCCGTCATACTGATAACGAAACATAACTGTCCACTCACTCGCTACCCAGCAGTTTTTACAGTATTGTTACCAGCGTATTATCATAAAATTACCCAACATTTGCACGAAGCAACTGACGACAGCACCCATCATTACATAAACTTATACAATAAATATGTTGAAACTTGAATAATAAATATTACACATGTTGACCAGGCCACCAAGAGTACTGAGTTTGATATTTGGTCCATTAAGAGTTATTTGGGCCTTAATTTTTTATTTTCATTTGAGACACAGAAATGGGAAGGCGATAAGTCGACTCCAATGCGTGCGTTAAACGTCGCTTCGCCTCTAAACGCAGAGCACTAAACTAGCGTCCAGTGTTTTCGTAGAAAGTGTTTTTCAATGGAATTTTAAGCGGTGACCCTATTATTTAATCTGTGAAAAGCATGTATTTAACTCAGACGCAGGTATCTATCGTTTTGTTTTTCGATTACGGCTGGAAATTGTGTTTTTTTTTTCCTTCATACGCGGGCGGTATTTTTAAAACGACAGAGACAGATTGAAGTCTGTCTTCTTTTCGCATACAAAAGGCAGTAGAAACACTTTAAATAGTTATACATACAGACCCCTATTTTTCACACAAAGAATTTTGACCCACTTTATATCGGTGTCTTACCTGCACATCTGCAGTTCTGCTTCGTGGTCAGTGGTTATTTAAACTACCACGAGCCTAGGGATTCTACTGGCAAATCACAGACGTGTGGTGTTGCAGGAACGTTATTGTAACGTCACGTCAGCCTGTCTGACTACGTCCCGCTGCAACCGCTGGCCAACTAATTGTTGTCTCTCTTCACTGGCCACGTGCTCTGACAGGTGTAAACGATTTTCTACACGACGAGAAAGCTCTTCAATATTTGCTTGCCAAGTATCCCGTGCCTCCTCGATCGACTTGTGTTTGCTGTATATTCGCTAGCGTATTGCTAACAGTGTCGATCTGACTCCTAATATCTTGAATAGCTTCACCCTGGTCAAACACCTGCCGGCCTACGATGCCCAGACGTGTCACGTACTTTACTTTCTACTAATTCCACACATTTCTGCGTCTCGTCTTCTACAGTTTTCAAACGGTAATTTACGTTTTTATTTAGAATTTCCAACTTGGCTTCCAGCTCCGAATTCAGGACTTCCTGAACTTCCCGTAATTGTGTTTGCAACATGTGCTGAAAACTCTCTTGAACTTCACGAACGGACACCATTTCATTCTGTAGAGCTGCCTGAAATGTGTTCTGACTTATTTGAAAGGTGTCCTGGCGTTCGCTTACAGAGGTTATTTCAGTGCGCAGAGAATTTTATGCGGCTAGGATTTGTTGCAGCATTACTAACGTGGTATAATTACTTATGCTTGCATTTGAATGCACACTTTCATTTACATTCTCTGTGCTCGCGCCCAGCAAATTCATTACATGTTTCTCCATTCCAGAGCCGGCGACAACACTCTAAATTGTGTCTCTTACGTGTTCAGCAACAATTTCTTTCTCGCTGGACATTGGCACGAGTAAGAAAAAAATTACCAAACTAAAGAAAAAACAAAGAGAATGTCAATTTTTTTCTCTTCTTTTATCACTGCGTATATGTGTCTGCCGTTAATATGCTATGAGAAAACCTCCTTGACCAAAACAACAGTGCAATTCTCTAATGTGAAATAAAACCATAAGTTATTTCTCTTGACACAAATTGGCTCGTGAAAGACTTGAAATGGAAGAAAATAATTTTGATGTTATTTTGTTTTCAGTTCCTATGATCGGCTCCTGTTAAGGCGCCACTTATGTAATGCTGCATTTAATAGATGTACGGGAATATATTGCATATATTCCATCTACCATATGTGCACCACTTAATTCAACAGCTGTCGTAATAGGGAATAAAAGTACCTTGGCTACTAACTATTTTTGGAATTTTTTACGAAAATCAAATAATTCTCAATGTGTGTAAAATTTCGAGGAATAGGTTAGGGCGCGCCAGACAGCCAATAAACTCCATAATGAAACCAAAATCGTGAGAAATTATGTTTCTGACTTCAAATTCATCAAACTATGTTAGATTAGTGCCATTCAAAAAAATTTATAACCTACAACCAATTACTACCTAACCAAGACAACTACGTAAGTATACCACTAGATTGCTGGTCACCACAGCAAAAGGCAAGCTTATTAATGAAGTTCATTATAACTATCAATAAATATTACGCACCTACAGACTCAGAAATCATACGTGTTCACCAGCTACTACAGTCGGGAGCTAGAGATCCCTTAATCTAGGTTTTCCGCAAGTGTTTCAGGAACTGTTATGTTCAGTTAGTAGCTAACGACAAAAGTAAGCGTTACGGGCAGCTTCTAGTTACCACAAAGAAATAGCTAATATGATACTAGCCATATGCGTGTATTGTGCGTCACTATATAAGGAGTTTTCATACCATAATAAAATGTAGTTCTCGACGACGGTGATGATAGATGCCCAAGTCCTCGTCGTAGGTGACACCACTGGGAATCTTCTTACACATCACATTTAACAAACACGTCTGTACTGTTTCACATCAATTTCACTCATACTCAAAGTTACAAGAACAATGTTTGTTTACAACGAGCAAATTATTCCCGTTTCCATGGAATACGGAGAACTCTTTCTCTTTTTACAGTTCAGCCTAAACACTCGTAAGAAATAGTACTAAACTAATTGTCCACTATTATTTAACCATTATTTAAAGCAAATAATCATACATTATGCCCTTACACGGAATCAAACACAACATAACAACAATTATATTATACGGAGAATGAAAAGTTAGTACAGCAGAGTCTAAATTATGTTTGCCATTAATATGAAGTTCATGAATTGTCCATGGATAAAATACATAAGGTTAGCTTTCTGTAACTGGACTAGTATCCCTACATAATGACATGTTACAAAGTTAAGGTTTCTTGAAATTGTGTGTGTTGTTACAACTCAAATTTAAAATTTGACTTTAAACCTCGACAATGACAAAAAAAAAACTGTTGTTTTTTTATATTATCAAAAATTTCAAAGAAACAGGGTAAAATTGCCAAAAAGTTTATGTCATGAAATTTAATACAGAATTTCAACAGCACTTTTGGGAAGGAGGCAGGAAGAGAGAGACAAAAAAAATGTATATTGCACAGTGGATAGCAAGCAAGTTAAACATCAAATATCCAGAGCTAGGTTAGGTTCCTTTACTAAAGATGCAAAAAACTGCTGCGCAAATGACATCCCCAACTGGATCCAGCATTTGTTGCATGGAGGCTTAAATGAACCGATCCTACAATTGCTAAAGCTAGTGAAAGAAACTGACGTTACATTCAAAGCCATAAACAAATCAGTTGTAAAAGTACTTAAGTGTGGACACAGTTTAACAAAATGCCTAAAGTGGAAAAATGTATATTAGGTACATTCAAAGCCATTAACAAATATTCAAATGAAAATTATGAAGCATGCTCACCGTTAAACATCTGCAATGGTTTACAGAACTACTGTTTTCAGACAGATTTTTGAAAGCTGATGGTCACCATGGTGTATTTACAAGACTAAAATTCTTAATAATCTTGTTCGTGCAGCTCAAAACAAAACATTAGAACAAATCACGAGCTGCCAAGAAAATTAAGGAGTTGCTAACATAATCGCCAAATTGTGCAACATCTTATCTGTTTTAATTTCTATTGCAAAACACAAAATTTTTATTTATTTGCATTGTTATAATGTATGTAACTCAATTCGATCAATTGTGTTAAATGCTTCAATAAAATAATTGTTCATTATGTACATATGTACACATTTGTATATTTATAGTACCTACATTAAAAGTTCAGCAACTACACTACATATATTTAAGCAGACTTTTACTATGGTTGTTAAGCTAAGTTTCACTGCAGTCTAAGTGTGGAAGTAAATCTCGTAGGCCTACATTACCGAAAAGTAGTATGTTTGTGATATTTATATTTTTTAATTTTACCCTTGCAACTTGAAGGGCTTGGACCCAAGTTTCTTCGCATTTAATGTCAATTATTTTTTAAAACATAAATTGGAGCCGATATTGTAAAAGTGCTTTGTAACTTTGTTATGACAGATTTAAACTGTATACTCTAATTTTGTCGAGTAAGAAGACTGCAAAATAGTCGCTAATTAGTTAATTAATAAAATTTCCTTTTAATTGATGAATTAGTTATACTCACCACACAGTTTGTCTCAAAAAATTACATTGCACAGTAAAACCAATTTGCAAAAAAGTTACGAAGCAATTTTACGATATTGACTCTCGTATAGATTTTAAAAAATAATTCTCTCGAAAGCAGAGAAACTCGGGCCCACATCCTTAAACTAAAAACACAGAAAATTCACAAAAATTTTGTAATGTGTTTACAGGGGTGAATTACCCTATAAAGCAATGGATGAACCAGTCTGTTGCACTAAGTCTTTAATACATAATATACTATACAATGCTTTATGCAATATTGTTGTACTGGGTACACTACCCCTCCTAAACCACTGGTATTCGTTGCTCCGGCTAGCTCAACTTCGAATGCTCAAATTTGCTCGGTCGGGGTCAGATAGTAGGGATGAGATTATTTAAAAAATAATAAAACTGTTCTTGGCGACATTGTTTACTTCAAATTTTTACAGGTCCCTCAACCAGCATAGCACTGCTCGAAGCTGCCACTCGGCTTGTAATTTTCGAATAGACTACACGATCACAGTTCGGCAGAAAAAAATATTACCGTCGTGACTTTAACTTAAATCATTCGGCCTCCTAGCGGCCATTTTCTACGAACACAACTACCTAACTCGTAGCGAGTCTTGAAGCAGAAGACGGCAACCAGCTCGCGATCTTGTGGCCACATCATCCAGCAGTGCCATCTGGCGGATCTACAGTACTTGCCAACCACTATCTTTTACACTTTCACATTGTATTTTATGTATTAGAATTATTGATGGTGAGAAACATGTGGTTCAGAACTTAAAAAAAATACTGTTCTATCAAATTACCGATATAAATAAATATCTTAAAATACCAGGCTAGCTCAACATTTTGCGGAATGATACATAAATTTTGCCTGTGACAAACATAAAAAAAAATCTTCCTGCTGTAGTAAAATAAATATAAGTTCAAATTTGTTCTGAACATACTCCTAGGTTAGGCTGACAAACTTATTTGGGTCAAATATATAAAATTCAGACAAACCGTGACTGACCTAACCTCTTAATAGTTATGGCCCACCGCCTTGACCCATTATTACACCTTTTAAGTAACAATATTAACATTTTATTCAATTTTACAATTTTCAGCATTCTTAAACTTTTGTCATATTTATTTATTTTCCAAGTTCCGAGTATGAGCTTGCAGAGGGCCACACACGAAACCTCAAGTTCATACTATATTTTATTTAACGTATTTCTTGATGTTGACACACACAAACTTATGTTTATGGTATTGGGTTCACCTGGTGACATTGCTGTGGTGCACAAGGGGTAAAAGGGAGAAATATGTTGATGTTACTGACGAGTTGGGTTTTCTTGTGTATTCGCTTCATGCCTCACGCAGTCAGGCTAGAGCAATGCAAGGACTATGAGCTACGTCACGAACAGGCAGCCACTCAGCACACAGTGGGCCTTTGAGCCAACCCCACCCCCCTCAATTAACCTTGACAGTCTTTCACAAGTGGTTGCATGGGCAGGTCGCATGCATTGCGTTATGAGAGTCTACAACTTTACTTTGTTTTAGCCCACATAGATGCAATAATTGAATCACAATCTTGGAATATTAATTTTATTCAACCCCCCTTGCTAGCTGCCCACCTGAGCTGACTCACACATCCCCGAAGCTTTATCACCAAAAACATAATTTCTGTCACCATAATGACAATACTCATTTGTTCACAATTTTTAAAGTATTTTAAAACCTCCTTAAAAGATTCAATAGCACTGTAGGCTTCACCGAAATGAGTATTTTGTGTAGGTTCGACATGTACAGAGCCACACAGAATAATTTTACATGTATGCATATCCTTATTCTTGCTCACTATAGGACTCCGAAGAAGGCAGCACCCTTAATGAGTGGTGTCATGACTACAAAGTTATACTGATACACTCCCGTGTCTGTGCTACAAGTATTGACTATTGATGTTCATGAATAATTTGCACATGTTCATGTTTATAAGGAACATGCTACAAGTTAAATACTAAGCCAGCGTAAATAACATTTTGTGTTCCCGTTGTGGAGAAAACAAAACGTGTGTTAGTACATAAACTGGTATTGTGGTTCATGATTCTGTTTATACTGTATTTCATTTTCATGATGAACTAAAGCCATAAAAAGGAAAAGACATGTGGATATTTTTTACTTAAAAAAATTGAAATGCAAATCAAAATTTAACCACACATGTTTCCACATTTAATCCAAAGTACTTGTGTAATTTTGGCATTCATTGAGTGCTTCAATTGATTCTACTAATGACCATAAATGGGCATTACAGCATGTCAAAGTTTTTGTATGATAATAGGTTGGAAATAAGCTTCTAGGGTACTAGTTACACCTTAATATTAGAAACTGGCACAAGTATTCCTGGTACTCATGGATATACACACACACACATATGGTTGGACGACACATTTCTTCTTGCGGATGCGCAAGTGCGATGTTTCGCTGGCCAAACCAACTGCTTCAGCCGGTGAGTGGAAATATACTGAAGTATGGCTGACAGGATGACAGTAGCTAGCAAACCTAGCGGCTGAAAGATGAACATAAGAGAGGTGGCGAGAGGTTTGAATTTGGATGAGTTATCTGATGTCTGGGGGCTCCTCTAGATTTGATGATGTACTGATGGGCTAGTTCCGTCGCTTGAGTTCAGTACTATTGTCGGTTCCAAGAGTTATCACAACTCATGTATTGTAGCCCGAGTCAAAGTGCAGGTTGTTGGATGCTGAATGGGATGCAACTGGCTACTCTCACGTATCAATACTGTGGCATGGCTACTTACTGACCTTTTGGTGTCTGCCCTGCAGCGATTCATCCTCTGCCTGACAGTGTTGGTAGTGAGGCCTATATACTGTAGTCTGCATTTGCACTGTATGCATTGCAGCTGGTACACAAGATTTTTACTGGCATTGTAGTTGTCATGGATGGGGTGTGTTTGGTAGGTGATCCTGCTGTTGAATGACGTGGAAGACTGGTGGATAGCACAGCGGCCACAGCGGGAACTATTCCACGGTTTGGAACCCCTGGGACTGGTGGTTGCCATGTATGTGGAGTCGTGTTTCAGTTTTGGATAAACAAGTTTGCTGCGGAGGTTGGGTGGTCCTTTGAAAACTAACCAGGGTGGCTTTTTAAGCATGCTTTGTCTGAGGGATAAAGATGTTAGTCACAGAGTGGAGAACTGTTCTCAGTTTTCCCAGGCTCTCATGGTATGGGACAACCAAAAGGATAACAGAGTTATTTGCTTTGATGTTTGTAGCACTGTTCAAAATGGCTGCTTGATCTGCTGGCCGACAAGGGGTTTGTTTAGAGTATCCCATCCTGGAATGCTTGTGCCATTTGATTGCACTTTTTGTTGAGGTCGTGGTCTGTGGAGCATATCAGCTTGGCTCTGGTGGCAAGGCTGTATGGTAGGCATGAAACAGATGGTAACTGTCAAAAAGAAGGTACAGTATTGGAGATTGTTTGTTTGGTGTGGACAGCAGTGTGGATGGTCCCATTGTGGAGGGTTAGCTCCACTTCCATAAGTATGACGTGAAGTGAGTACTAAAGATTTAACCTTTGAAAAAAATCATTAGCCGTTACTGCATATAAGTCACCATTAACAAAAGTTACTTTACTGCTTGTATGGTTGGTAGCGATTCATCGCATGTATTTTCATATTTAAATACAACATTAGTGAAAGAACATCAGATCTCTCTGTATTTAATATACTTAAAAATATGTATTTATTATCTTACTGACATTCCTACTTACAGTATAATTAGACTCAATCGGCGCCAGAAGAATGTATCGCCGATCTCAGGTCATCTTGTACGTTACAGCTTGTGCCGCGCTTCAGACAGTTCAAAATTCCAAAGACAGGTGGCATCAGAGTTAGGTTCTCACCGATTTTTCGCCACTCCACCAAGTTGCATCATTTGCGTGTTTGTCCATTGTGTGTATGTACACATTCAAAAATATTAGAAATTAATATGAATATCATTGCCAAATTTCGTGATACTACTGGTATTATGTAAATAATGTTTCACGTTTGCCAGCCTAGAAACAACGTACTTTTTTATTTCACATATTAAGAAGTTACGTTATTTATTGTTTCTGAAGTGCATTGTCATCGTTCGTGGCAGTAGAACTGAACAAAACTTGAATTCTTGATTTGCGTGTGTCATGTCTGTTTTTAGTGGCGGTTCTGAGTTACAAATTCAAATAAAATACACCCGCATATACAAGATTTATAAGAGCAATAGTAATAGTGAGTGTTGTATAAATTAGTAGATAGACAGAAACCAGTATTATAAGACGTTAACTCACATGTATTTATAACCAAGATTACTTTTTACATCTTATATTCAGCCCCATGCATTAAACGAGTACATATTATAGCTCAAATTTATCGGAGCAGTTTAATGTAGTTGTAAACATTGCACGACCCTATGTAAATAAAAGCACGTAGCAATATTTATGTTTACATTCGGCGGAAAGATATAAACTGGCAGAAAATAGAAATTAATCAGGGCTTTTTTTGAGTGTTCACTTTATTCCGAATCACCTATAGTATAATAACGCTTGTGCCAGAATACCTTCTGATTTTTTTTCCATGACTGTAACATGTGAGGTACAAATATATACTGTAAGTTGGTCATTAATTTTGTGTAAGCCTTAATATAATGTGCATCTCCAAAGTTAATTTTTGAAGTTTGTTACCTGGTTATGTCAGTACATGCTATTTTATGCTTATATATACTGCCTTGAATACCCAGAAATAGCAAGGAATTTAATAATGTCAAATGGGTTCCCACCATGTGTTACTGTAATAGACATAAACAAGGGGAATTTTACAAGTTCCTGCAATTTTACTCACTTATTTTGATATTTAAAGATACCAAATACACAAGACCCCCGATTTTACGAACCCTGGACTTAACGAAGGCAGCGATTCTATGAATACAATCTCAGGAACACCCAAAAAAAAAAAAAAAAAAAAATAACAAAATTCTATGACAAAAAAATTGTAAGGAATTACATTGACAATTATTAAAAACATATTATCTAATTCACAGCATTAAAATATGAATTGTAGAGTTGCAGTAATTTCTTGGTAAGTCACAATATTAAAAATAGTGAAAATTCATTAAAAAATGTGGCAGTGATAGTTTGAAAACCGTGCGGCAGTGCTGCCTGTGCCAAGCCGGCTGGCCTACTGTCTCCGTCATCCTACGACGTATTAGGATCTATATTGAGGATGTACTGTAAACGCATAGTTCCAGCGCATGCGCATATGCTCATTTAACTGTAGTACAGCCTCCTAGGCTGTTTCCCAATGTCTTGTATCTCTCTCGCCTTGTTGGGTTAACACTGTATGTACTTAAAACAATTAACTTGGCACATAATTTGCTTAAACAATGCGTTACTGCGTATTGTAAAATGTGCATTTCACAAGTGCGCACGATAATAGCGCTACCTATCAGTTACATGTAGAAACATTTGTCTCCACCATCAGTATGTCGAACTTGGAAAATAAATAGACATTCGTGTATTCCGTACTTCCGGAACTCCCAATTTATTTCTACGTAATATACCTAGGTTACTGGTTGTGAAAGTGATTATTTGCAACCACTTATATGTGTAATTCTCAACAATTTTGGGTAAGAACGTCACAAAATGGCGTTTTTGGAACGTTGAACGTCGGTATATGTTACGGTCCTGCTATCTATCCTCTATCTTGTGAACGTTCATACAGTTGCGCTATCTTTCCACCCTGCACGCTACTTATATCTACGTTTGCGTACAATTCGTTAACTTAGTATCAAACGTCGAGGGATTGTTTTGACGTTAAGTTATATAAAACAGCGCAACTACTAAATACATCAGGTTTATTCCTTCTTACTTTGGTAAACAATTTACAAGGGCATTGTGCTAGTAATGAATGCCTACTTTTTTCCGTTAAACGCTATGCAAGTTGGGCTATTCGCTAAAGAGAAGACACTTGGAATCTCGATTTTCTCATTTTTTGGGGAGTAGGGTCGGCCATATCTACCGCTGAATGGTGTGACGTTTTGCCACTGATATCAATTTATGTTTACATTATTACATTAAATACCGTAATTTACCGCAAAACTCTACAGGACCGGGGTCCGACTAAAGGCACTTTGCAGAAAAAATGCAATTTTAAAATTTTATGTTAAGGTTGGGAAGGGGGGAGGGGGGTTCGAAGGTAGCGATTTTACGAATGCGATGAGAGGAAACGTGAGTATTCATAAAATCGGGGGTCTAGTGTAGGTATGTATATATCTGGCCAATGTTAAACACTCACAGCTCTCTATAATTTACCTGGTCATACTCACAAAAACATGCAATATTCCTAGACGTTGAGCTTAGCCTACAGAACGGCACCATTCACACCTCTGTGTATACCAAACCGACCAACAACTTGCAATACCTCCATTTCAACAGCCACCACCCACACCATGTCAAGGAATCACAACCGTACAGTCTCCCCCCCCCCAAGAGCCAAATGTATATGCTCCAACCACAGTAACTTCAACCAACAGTGCGAGCAAATAGCGAAAGCATTCAGTGACAGGGGCTACTCTGAAAACCTAGTCCACAACCAAATCCACCGGGCTGTTTCCAACACAGACAAAAACCAAGGCCGCAAGTACAAATATACTGTACCTCTGATTATTCCATACCATGAGAACATGAACAAACTGAAAACTATTTTAAACTCTGGTCACAAAATCCTTGCTTCTGCACCACAAACTAAAAATCTACTCTCACCCAAGCCTCACAGACTAATCTTCAGACGCCTGCCAAACATCCGCAATAAACTTGTCCATCTGTAACTTCAGCCAACCACATCCAACAACACTATCATAACACCAAGAAGTTCCCCCATCTGCAATAAACCAAGTTGTACTTCCTGCACCATCCATCAAAATCCTCCACTTCTTTCACCAGCAGACTTACTAATCACACATACCCCATACTGGGCAGCTACAACTGTGCAACAGAAAACCACATGTACCAGCAACAATGCAAACACTGCAATGCAGAATTCATAGGCCTCACTACCAACACACTCCGACAAAGAATGAATGGTCACAGAGCAGACACAAAACATACAATAGCTGGTAAAATGGACCTACATGACAAACCAGTTGCAGCACATGCTACGTAACACAAGCAAAACTTTGACTCCTGTTATAACACCAAAATACTGTAGTAAGAGCTCTTCAACTATCAAACAGTAGCTCAGAACTAAGGCGCTGGGAACTAGCCCATCAATACATTACTAAATCTCAACAACCCCCAGGTCTCACAATTAGATAATAGTAACCATAGCACCAGAATACAACTACATCCCCACATCTCTTCTTTTTGAATTTTCCCACTGCACCCTAGTTAGCTCCCTAGGGTAACCAACCATGCTTCTACCGCCACCGTTACTAAGAGTGCCTGAATTCGCCATCTGATGAGGCTGGCCTAGCCAGTGAAACATCACGCACCCGCGAAAATATGTGTTCCCCCTTTTATATGTGTGAAATTATCAAGAAGTACCAGCCTGTTACCTCAACTTTCTGTCATTTTATTCAATTGGTTTTATCATTATGAAATTAGTAACTTTACTACACTGCAGAATACGTTTGTCAGATTGATATTTTACCAGACGTAACTTTAACATTTTTCAGCAATTTGTTTTCTTTGGCGGTACATTTTGTAATATTGATGACCATAATTAATAACAATTCTCTATAAAGTGATAGTGGCATGAGCATAAACAACTCACATATATACTGTATAAAGCTACATATATTATGAAATATAATAATGTCTGTACATAATAACCCTACATGACGATACTGTAGGCACATTTTTACAACTGATCACAGTTTCACAATATTCAATATACATATTGTATGCACACAAACACACACAAGTAAATAAAACAGACATACAAAAATAACACTTGGGAACCAATATTCAAGTCTTTTATAAATTCATTAGGTACAGTAGTACAATACGTAACTGCATTATGACTGCATCAGATCTACAAACCAATATCACAAGTAGAGTGAATGATGAACAATATTAAATTTTGTACATTCCTCAAAAATTACCCAACAGTGTAAAATTGTAAACATTTTAGTAGCTTGAGCCTCCCTTATAAGCTGTTTGTGGTAAAGTAAGCACTTCTCAAAGATCGTCTTCCCAATAATAATTAAAATAATATTTCTCTACTGTCACACCAGACATTAACTTTTGAGTATGTATTTCAATCTATACACAAAATATTACTTAGGGTGTTATGTTTATAATTATAAGCAACAGAACACAAATCGGCTGAAAGGAAAAAAAATAACCAGGGCTTCAAAAATACTAACTGTATCGCTAAATGCCTACACAAGCTTCTTTATCATTATGGGCTGCCACAATATTTTCAAGTTGAAACTCTAAACTTAGGGGAGAAGAAAATAATTTTAATTACCGTAGTCATTTTTCCGCTATTTAAAGTCAGCACGATGAATTTCCGGCAATGTATGGATGTCATAGCTTGTTTTGATCTACAAATTTGTACAATCCACATACATATTTAGCTTCCCCTATTTGAAGGAAATTACATAATTTACATAACTTACCTACATAGTCAGAATCTCCCTAATAGGTAAGAAAATTGAAAGTACTACTACACATGCGAAAAGACAAAGAGTGAGAAGATGATAAAGTGATCTAATATACAGTACTTCTAAAAAGTTTTTATTAATATTATAGGTTATAAAATTTATACAATCTACTCCCTACTGAGTATTTTCTGTTGGCAATCGAGTGGAAAGGACTAACCCATTCTCCCTTCCCCTCCAACCTCAAATAATACGTCAACTCCAGCCCAAAACTTAAGTTTACCAAACAAGGTGATGTACAAAAAATTACAAAACAAAAAATCATTAAATTAATATAATTCAGTAATTCACATTCTTGGCCAACACCACAAAATATAGGCGACGAGAACTGAAACATGAACTTACTGATCACCAAGACCAAACCGCAGACTGAAGAAAATGTTTTATTTCTAACAAAAACTTTAGGGAAATTTTATTTGTCTGCATTTTGTATTATTTCCATTTTCAAACATGATGGTCTCTACACCACCATTAAAAGTGAAATTTGTTGTTGAAAAAAAAAGCATGAAACCAACCATATGCTACTTCACCCATTACTGTATATTGATTTAATTATTCATGACCACATGAATGTTGTTTTTTAAGTACCACACATGTATAAAAATGTCAAACAGGCAAGGATTAACAAATATTTTTGTACTTCTACTCACACTGACAAATGCACTTACTAATTAATTTCATATAAAACATTCAACACATTTTTATTTGTCAACATTATGTACTCTTTTAAAATAAGTAAATACTGATGTATTGTCTTATCAGTAAAATTATCACAGTCAAACTGATATAAAAAAATTGTTTTTGATAGGCTACCTTCAAACTTCACAATACATATGTACTAATTTATAACCGAGTATAACATTCTGTAAACTATTCGTATGGAAATAACTTATAATCCGATAACAAAACTATGAGGAATTCATGTGGTAAAGGCACAGATTTCAGTCACATTTTTGAAGTAGTCTACCAAGCTATGCCCCTCTGGATGACTGAACAGTTAAATAAAGCATGGCCAATCACAAATGGAGAATTATTTCAAAGATAACCAGCAGCAAACAAACAAGGATCCTTTATACAGGAACTGAATAGTCTATCCTTACATGATATCAACTCATATAAAACTTTACTTCAAAGTCCCTACAAACAATTATGATTAATAAAGCAGATGTGTTATGTACTCTGAAGTAAAAAAATCTTCTTAAAAGAGACACTATGATCCATACATCCTTAAAGTTATTGTTTTCTCAAGCTATCAGTACCATGTTAAATGCTACAATTTTTAGTGAAAGTATCAACTATGTTTCCTTCCTTCCATTTGTAAAGTTAAAACCAACTGGATGGTGTTTTACATTAACTGACTATGCACCAATTGTTAGTTTTGTATAAAACGTATATAACAACAACATCAATTGGCGCATAGTCGGTTGAAGCATGAACACCGTCCAATTATTTATTGTATGACAAACAGCAAATGTTTTTTATTAGCTGGGAGCTATAAACATAAATTACAAAGATTCTTTAAAAATAATTTTAGTACAGTAGTTCTAAAAGTTTTTCCATTAGCAACTTAACAAACTTCTATATTTCTATTACTGTATTAACTCCAACGGGTTCCAAGAAAAGTAAGATAATTTACGAATAAAACAAACATGAACAGTTTCACTGGATTGCTACTAACCATATTGCTCATTAAAAATGTTATCATCAAAATTACGATATAGTAGGCCCATCATGCTTAAATATAGAATTGGCCAGAGACAAATTCCCTGTTTCACTGTTTTCCAGTGGAACAGAATTAATATTTTTGGCAAAAAAAACATTTAGAATAATACAGTATCAAGAAAAAATTTGATACAAACAAAAATTAATCTCTAGCAAAAAAAAGTTCCCACAACTAAAATTATATTTTCACCTTACTTTACAAATTGTATCTTCACAACCTTGCTGAGGGCACTTGTAAGCACTGCAGCTATAATTAATTAGAAAATAACAACATATGTAGTATATTTATTGCTATAAGGGAATGTTAGCAATCATATAAAGTGCAGTTACTAAATACAGGATTTCCTACAAACATGTACGTAACAGCAAGTCTGACATGTATTCTGTCACCTGTCACCCAGTTAGCCCCACATTCCAGCAAACACAGCTTTACAATAAGCTTTCATTTGCTAGCAAATGTGGAGATACAGTATTTTATTCATTCAACAGCATGGTAACCAAGCGCTGTAAATAAAATGTTAACACCTCAGCTGGGTAACAGAGAAAAACGCCAGTAGTGAAGCTAAATAACTAGCACTTTAAAAGATGTAAAGAACTTGCTGAAAATTACAAAAAATGTATCACTGTGAATACGTAAATTGCTTAGCAGCTATATATCAAGAAACACTTCTGCCAAGTTTGGCATAAAATTAACATCCTTGTCTATCACAGCCATATCACAACAAAAAAAAAAACCTTCAATTACAATAAAATACTGAATTACATCACTCTCCCATAACATACACACCACATTAGTAAAACTTCAGAGTTGTAAGAGGATTGCACAACATTTACAGGTACAGTTATGTATAATCTGAGACAGAGTCATATGTATACAGTCTCTCTCCAACAACATCACAGTTTTCACTGGAACCAACATACTGACACAATGAGATGCAAATATAATTTTGACAAAATGAAATACAGTAATGATTGTATTATGATTACCTAAAGTTCAGGTTCACAGGAAGTCGCTAGACAATCTGCACGTTGCTGAAAGTGCTAGTGCCATTGGATCGACGCTCCGAGTCGCCTGCCTCTATCTGCTCCTTGAGCAGTTCGAGCTCTCTGATACCAGACACAGTGACCTCGTACTTGTGAGCAACGAGGGAGCGGTAGAAGTGTACGGCGAACGCGAGGAAGACTACGAGTACAGGCACCAGTATGATGCAGGCGGACCAAGCAGCTAGCGTCGAGAAATGAAGGAACTTGACCCATGCCAGCACTGCGATTTCGGCCAGGAAGAGCAGCAAGCCGAGCAGGGTGGAGAAGGCCCAGGCCAGCTCGATGTACCAGTGCAGGCGCTCATGCGGGGACTCGTGCACCAGGCTGATAGAGTGCAGGTTGCACACAGCTTCAATGTTGGGCAGGATGCAGGTGCTGATCATGAGGGCCAGCAGGTGTACCGCTACAAGCAGTGTTGTGCACACTGAGTAGGCTATCAGCAGTTGCTCCGGGACAGAGCTATCAAACTGCAGCTCCACCATCGCCACCTAACGCAATCAATTATCCCTGCTTACACACTACATACATTGCCTTATTCATACTTGCTCACCTCTGCTTAGTCCTTTAAAGCTTACAAAAGATGGCTTATACACTATAAATGCTCTGTTTACATTTTAAACAACAAACTGTATTCCAAATGAGACAAAAACCTATTGCCCTTCATTTCTTGGTCAGGTTTGATTGGTACTTGCACACACCCTCGAAAATGACAAATCCCAGAACATGACTGAAAACTGTATTTCAATAAAATTATCATTAACGGACTTTACTGTTTCATGACTTGATACAGCTAAATGGCTGCACCATTCCTATTATAAAAGAATGCTGGTGTGTTACCCTCGTACTGGCTATCTCATTTAAATATACCTATGGGCCACTTCCATTATTTTCACAAGTTACGGCACTCTGGACCTAAAAGTAACATAAATGATAAGGGCAAATATCAAACTATTAAACTGACCTTCATTGTAATTTTTTTAACATTCAAAAATAAATCACAGACAGAGGTACGACCTACAGTGACTGACGTTAACATTTAAATAATTTGCTTGAAATATACAAAATGGTGTTACCTTCATACTAATATGTCTATGGGCCATATCTGACCTGTCAGCCACCAACTGAGAAGACCTGCGCCTAGTCCTTTGTGGAGATCAAATGAATGACAGCACCCAGTATTTGAGTGTGAGGTTGAAAACCAGTATTAATTACAGTATACAGAAACATCTCCAGACATCTTAGATATTGAAACACAAAATAAATTTCCTACTCCATAACACAAGGTTTTATGCTTAAGGGGGAGTGTTAGACAATTTTAATACATTTTCAGTTTTTAGCCAATACATTTATTCAAATTGTATTATCTAAATTTTCTCTTTGACAAAGCATAAGATATATTCTTTATAAACTGCTTGACGTAAACAATAATGAAATCTTTAATTAATTTGCCATGCAGAATCACCACAAGAGAATTATAGGTAACTTTCAAGACTTCTCTTGCAATGATGCTTCAGGACAAATTAATGAAAGATTCCATTGTTACTTGTGTCGAGCAGTTATCAAAAATATATCCTATGATTTGGCGAAGCTAAAATTTTGATAATACAATTTAAATAAATGTTAAGGCTCAAAAATTTAAAATACAATAAATTGTCTAACACTCCCCCTAAAATAAATAAAAATTTATAAAACAGAAATAATAATTCATAAAAAAAATTACAAGAACAATACAAATTGAATCAAATCATCGACAGTTCATCCTTCTGACAACTCAGCAAAGCAAATATCCAAGTCCAGACCTTTTTAAAAAATAAAAATACCTCCTCTCTCCCTTCATTGCCAAAGTTACCTAGGTTTGAGTCCTGGTGAAGCTGCTTAGTATTTAAGTATGTAGGAAACATGGCAGATGTTGAAAAAAGCCAACAGATTTTTCAAGTTAGCTGGCTGACAGGCTTGTGTCTCGAGTGGAGCAGCCAGCTCTGACTTCACCCCAGCCCTTTCTCTCACCCTTGGTGAGCCTACCCAAAGTGGGAAACACCATGTGGATTTATATTTACTCATACAAAGAACAGCATTATAATTTTAAAGTTACATACACTGTACACACCATAGCAAACCCAGAAAGCAGTGCTGAAGTCTTGCTGGAAGCCTTGAGCTTTGCCCTGCTGAGCTGCAACTTCCTCCATGACAAGTAACTAGACGAGTGCAGTCCCTCGCCTGACTGCGACATCCTGTCCTGAAACGCATCACACTACACATCACGGCTGTGTAAAATAACTCTTCTGAATGGCAAGCCATGTGTTTTGTACAGTGCAGCAACTAGGTGATTTATGTTGCCTAACGCTTGGCTGGTATAATTTACTAACATTTTCAACCAAAGATCCTACCAATATATCCACCATTTTCCTATTTAAAAAAAAAAAAAAAATAGGAATTATCTGGCAGTTGACCCTTTTACCCAGTACTGAACTCTCAAAAACGGATGGTTCATTGCTCTAATCAGAGGGTAATACACCTCTTATACAGAGGAAAGCTTTACGTGACAACCCTACAACTTGCTACAGTACAACCCACCTAGTCTCATTCAAGATTGGGACAAGACAGTGACCTGGTACACCCCTGATAGAAAGACCAAGTATTTTATTGGTGACACATCCAGTAGGAAGAAGTAAGGTCACTGGTTACTTGGCAATACAACTAGGAGTCATAGTGAATGACTATAATCCAGATATCTGGAGTCACAGGGTTGACATCAATGGTAGTGTGCTAGCAAAGGGTTCTCATACTGCTATTCTGAAGATTGCAAATCTTTGTCCCTGTAAGACATCAGAAGAGCACTTATTTGCTGCACATTCTCCGTGGTTTTTAAATCCCCTCTTCATCAAAATGACCAGCAAACCAGGTAACCTTAAGGGGGATCGATCCCTGTCAGATCAGTTTCATGGTTTTTCTTATATATCAGGGAGTAGACACATTGTTTACTTTTTTCACCCTGACAAGGCATATTTTATTGTTTCATTTACTTTTTGGAATCCATATGGCATTGTTTCTGTTAATGTTGCGGCCTCTGTAGTCACTCCCGTAAATAAAGCAATTTTTCATTTTCAGCTGTTTCACGTTGCAAAATAATGAATATACTATGGTTCCAGCAATTACAGAAAATTGATTAAGTTTGTATCTATGCCATGTCATGACAAAAGTTTTGATACATCGACTGGAACAGAAGTTATTGAGAAGAAACAGATAAACCCAAGGTGGTAGGGATCAATACCCCTTAAATGCAGCACCATAACATAGGAGGTGAGAGTAGGATGGTAAATAAGAAAAATGGCTTTACGTCAAGGTCATCGGAGACAGTGACACACAACTGCACACAAGCACCGGAGCTGGGAGAGGAGTCTGCCATGGCCTTTGTTAAGGAACACTCCCAGCATTCGCCTTCAGCAATTTCGGAAACCATTGAAGACAAATAAGAATGGCCGGAGCCAAGGATCTAATCCGGGTCCTCCCAAATATGAGTCCAACGTATAACAGTTATGCCACCTCACTCGGTGTGAGAGTAAAAAACATGACAATTTGGTACTCAACATTCTAAAACAGGATGACTAGATTCTCCTTCAACAGTCCCTCTTGCTACATTAGAAAAAGTACCACAACCAGCAAGATCACTGCTTGAATATGACTGTGGCAAAGGCATCTCCTTCGAGTCAAAAGTAACTAACATCCACACTAGGCACTAGGCAAGTTAAAATTTTCATGCACTTATCACAAAAATTAACTGTGAAAAATGTTTATTAAAATAAGCTACAGTCAGCATACACGTGCCTATAAACATTCACATTTATGCCCTGTTGCATACACATGTACATCCACACAAAGCCTGTAAAAAGACTTGGGAGAACTAACATAACTGAAGGGATGTAGAAAACTTACGAACAACTGTGTAAGCTGAAAGTGTAATGCTCATTTCACACATTGAGATGTTAATAACACTGTACTGCACTTTACTAAATTTTCAGGGCAGAGTACAAATTCTTGAGGCAAAGGTATGAAAGAAAAATATTACGAAGAATCTAAACTTTTTCATTTGCACTACACAGTCAGGACATATCAGGTGTCTTGTTAAGGTGATATGATACCAACCACATGGTGTTGATTCAGCTTCATGTGCTATTTTGTAAAGTAAATAAACTGCAACAATGATATGGTATTATTTTTTTGTGCTGCAAAGTTGAGAAAATGCAAAACAAAAAATATATACTATCCACAATTTTCCTCCTCAAAAATTTAATCAACAATATCCTAATACTAGCTGTCCCGTTGCGGCTTTGCCCGCGTGTACTATACAAAAAAAACTAACTTTTAGTTAAGTGTTAATTGATGGTGATACTATATTCTATATTATACTATATTCACTGTTTATCTTTAAAACATCAAATACAAACAGATTTGTCCAGTCCACTGCGCTAAGCGTACTTTCTTTAATTCATCTTTATTTCTCTATAAAACAGCTGCCCGGCTGCGGCTTCCACGCAAAACAGCTGCCCGGCATTTAACAGCTAGCGTACTCAATAACAGTGTAAAGAGTGTGCGCAATACGCTTGTATGATGTCATGTAATTCCCATCGCAAAGTCTTGCACGGGATACGAACCCGTAACCCCACCCCTCCCACACCCCAAACTTTATACAATACCTGAGTGAATGCTTAAGGCCTCGATCACAGGAACATACCTACATTGTTTAAACAACAATAGCAATAAAGCTCAAATTGACTCTACTGTTTTTAG
>PNEQ01026974.1:0-44030 GCA_003012365.1 Medauroidea extradentata
ATAAAATTGAGAAGTAGGTACATTAAGCTATCAAATGTTAAAGTTTTCCACATTTTGTATTTGTACAAAACACTCGAATAATGGACACCATGGTACTCCAGCACATTGTCTCCAAGTTCGGTTAAGGAAATTGTATTACAACAGTATTAAACATTTCACATTCATGATAGTTGCAACTGTAAATGTTATTACAATAAAACGTTATACAAATATATGCATTTTCAATTATTAAATAATATTGTACACAGTTTACAGCGACATACAAAATACACACATACAATATGTAGACAAAATTTGTTAATTTATAAAATGGAAAAGTTGTTTCCTAAATTAATTTTTCACGTAATGAATAGGACAAGCTTGGTTTCTGTCATTCTTACAATAGCACAAACGGCGGTGTTGTGGGCAACAATTTAAGAAATGTATTTTGATAAAAAAAATTATTCAGGACACCAAATTTTCTCTACAGAATGTTTAAGGTTTTGAAACGATTTAGTATTTTCAAAGGAGACGCCGCCTAATTCTTGCCATATTTAATTTATTATAGCTCGTAGCACATGTTAAAAGTAATATTTGCAGAAACTGTCGCATATGTTTTTTAATATTCATATATTAATACTTTGATATTACCATTGTAATAAGGCATATTCGTCACATAAATAAATTACAATGATTTTCTTAATATTATGTGCGCACAATCAATAACGCTTTAAAACTAAGGTGATGAGAATTTCTATAAGTAAACTGAAAGTTATGATATTAAATAAATATTGCACAACAAATAAGTTCGGCTTCAAATAACTGGTAGGTCAAGAAAAATCTGCCGCAGCATGCAATAATCACAACACAGTTTCATTGGCAACACTGATTTGCTACTATCTTATAGCAATCCTTTTCTCCTGTTTTCACGTAAGGTGTTTCCTGCATCAATATTGAGTTCCTTAATTCTGATAAATGTTCGGAATATAACGAAATATCGTTCGTATGACATGTAGTTCCAAATGTTATGTATGACTGCATCTGTCACTTTCCTAAATATTTGTTGTCCTTACAAATGTATTGAAAACATCGAACCATTCAAAAAAGTAATGAGATTTGTTGTAAGTGTAGCATTTCCAGTTATTAATATTATTTTATATTTTTTTTTTCAAGAGCAAAGATGTAGGAACATAATCAGGAAAAAACTGCGCTGCTGGTTTCATTTTTGTGTTGCACAGCCAACAGCAATCAAGTGGCGTTGAGTAAGATCAGGAGATATTTTAAATTCAAACTTTGATTTATTAATTAACTGTTGGTTTCCTTCCACAGAAACTTCTTTGTCAATAAAAGTGATTTCTTGCAAGTTTTATTAAATGAGGAACATAGGCAAACACAACAATTATTTTAATGAACAATTTAATGTACCGCGTTTTTAAAACTTAGTATAAAATATAAATCCACATATAAAAATTCTTGTAATATTTAATCGAAAAACGCGGGAGTATATGCAATAGATAATAGTACATAGAGTACATAGCAAAGCTGTCGTTGAGAAAACTCACACAACAGTTCACATCATCAATTGCAGTGAAATGAAATAGTTAACGCTGGGTGAACAATTTATACTTTTTTTTTCATATGTTATCTTACAAGTATTTTCAAAGGAGAAATTAATTTATACTTTTTAGTTCATATTAAAGGACCTGCTTTATTGAAATAATTTTAGTCAAATAATTATTTTCCGCTTCCTTAGTCTTTTGTTAGCGAAATTTTGCAGTCGACTTTAAACAAGCAAAAATTGTACAGAACAGACAGACAGATAAGAAAGCGAGTTAATACATTGTCATCCAGTTTTGAGTTATGTTTAAAATTCCAAGTCTCTAGCTCATCAAAAAGTTATTTTTGAGATTAATTTTTTAAAAATCATTGAAATAATTGAAATTTGATAATTTTTTCTTCATTTGTATTGTGATCCAGTTTTAAGCTACTTTTCAAGTTTCGAATAATAGCTCATAGAGGAGTTTGTTTAAAATTGATTGGCTGATTGCAAAATTTGTACTTAACAAACAGGCAAGAAATCAAGTTAATAAAATCGTGTTAAAAATGTTCTTACTATTGTCATAATCAAATGCCTGTCTTCTAAGGAACTTTGCCTATTTTCTTCCAAACCTACTAATCCCCCCCCCCCTTCCCGGCTCCAACAATTCCCATGACTTTGAAACCGCTTTCTTCTACTCTTAATATTACTTCTTTTAAAATATCTTCTATCGTGGACTCTTCGAAATCATGCTATTATATAGGCCGTTTCCATTCCGAGAATACTATGGCCGTGACAACCTGTTCGCCGTTGTATGAGCAACAACAACAACTTGTGTATTAATATACGGTTGAAATAAATTTCGTTACTATTTTGATCTCGTCTAATACCCTTTAATTTTTTAATTTGGCTATATCTATGGTTTTTATACTACTACTACCACCACCACCACCACCACCACCACCACCACCGCCATTACCACCACCATTACCACCACCACCACCTTATTTTATTATTATTATTATTATTATTATTATTATTATTATTATTATTACAGCAGTAGATTGAACAAAGTATTTAACCCAGGCATTTGTACTAGGTAAGGCCAGCAAATGGCGCAGCCAGGATTTTTGTTTGGGGGGGGGAGGTGATATTCGCCCATCCCTTCGCTTAAGTGGGGTGTCCGGGGGTCCTGTCCCAGGAAAATTTTGATTTCAAGATGCAAAATGAGGCTATTTTAGCAGTTTTCTTAGTAGCTATTATTTCTCAAGACAAGATTTGGTAGAGGTAAGATTTCAAGAAAAAGACGGTATTGTGAACTTATTCGAGTAAATGGTTGAACATGGGTACCAAAGCACATTTTGCAAATCAGCCTGCACGGAATGTTTTAAAATATGTTAAATAAATACACAAACTTGGAAAATACGCTGTTTCACTGAAAATATTTCTGTAATTATATATTTTGGAAGATAAAATATCTTAGTTAGGGCTAAAACAAATTAAACAAAAAAATCTTATGAATTTTGAGTTTGTTCAGAGGTGAAACTAATTACACTACAAATGCAGACGTGGGATAAACGCCTAGCACATAACTGTAGTCTTCAATAAAATAGTAGGCTACATCTTGCTAAACTTTGCATGAATCAGTCATAAAGAAAGAAGTATAAAAATGTTCGGTAAACTGTGTGCATAAATGTTGGTAGCCTTCATGCTTATAAAAAATTGCTAACATTTTTGCATTTTTAAACCGTGTTTGTAGACATAGGTTTGAGTTCTTAGTACTTAAGATTTGCATTGTTATATGCAAACTCTAGAATCACGATGTATCCGTTATTTAAAAAAAGCTATTCACAATAATAATCAAAACTGTTTCCATTTACCAATATTTTTATTTGTAGCAATCCTTGATCGTACCTTTGCTCGAATTAGCTAAACAACTTTAAAATATGTCCTGTGAGTGTGCCGCTATAAGAACCAATTATTAAATACACAGTACGTCCAGAAACAACTGTGTAATAAACACACCACGTGAATTCTGAGCTAAATTGTAGACGAAAATATTAGCTTCAAAACATTGGGCGATGACATGTTACGTGCACAATGTGACAACACAGCACATTGTTAGTCCCATATTGTGCTCCATACATACCTTCCAAATAATGTTCTACCATACTATAATGGGCACAGGTTCAAATCCCTAGCATTCCAAACATGAATTTTCTTTTACACGACGTAACAAACATACAAAAATACCTGGACGTGGAGTGCACGAGAGAACTTCCTCCGTGCTGTGTTGCCACATTGAGCGTAAACTATCATAGTACAATATTTTGCCACTAACATTTTCGTCTCCAATTTAGCTCAGGATCCGCGCAGTGTGTTTGTGTTTATTATACGGTTGTTTCATACAACCTGTATTTTAGAGCAATATTACACAACAAGCAAACATGCCTTAATCTGTCTTCGCACAGTTTTATAGTTGCATTTGTTTTCAGTAATTTCATTTTTTTTTAATTATCTGAAAATTACGATGAGTTAATTTTATCTACGTGGAATATTTCAACGTACCAATCCATAATCACTTAAGCAAACAATAAACACCACAAAAGAAACAATGGTTCATATCCTCGAGGCTGCACAAAACGTCAACGCAACACAGTCTTCCTTCCAACTTGAGCTGTTCCCTTGCACTGATTCAAAAGACACAGAAATTTACTAACGATATAGTGCATGGGGAGCGTGGCCTTGTGTAAATAAAATGTCCATCTACTGCGGTAGGTATCAACGTTGATGAAGTAGTTCCAGATGGAACACTTGCCTGTCTTACGTGCAACGACAAAAACAATGTTACAGATTTGAAATAAAATCATGACTAACTTATTTTTAAAAATTACAAAGACAGCTACACGTCACAAGCAGAAACTTTGCTCTTTTCGCCATTTGGACATCGAAAGATAAGCCCATCAAAGTTGTAAGCATACAAACAGATGATCACTTTCGGAAAGATTATAATGGAGAAACGGTTGACCAGGTTCTATTTTAACTGCATGGTTCCAGAACTTGTAGAGCCTCGCTGTACCAGAAACATGGAAATCAGAAATCCAGAGTATGTTAGGACTATTCCAAACAAAAAGTAAGGAACAGTGCCTGTTTCAAACAAATCAAAGGATATAATAATGTAATGAGTTTTATGTTTTTTTTTTTTTTTTTTTTTTTTTTTTTTTTTTTTTTTTTTTTTTTTTTTTTTTTTTTTTTTTTTTTTTTTTTTTTTTTTTTTTAAGTTTCATACTTCCGTTGTACTTGCCTTACTTGCACACAAGCTGTATCTGAAACAAGTATATGAGTGAGATGATGTAAAGCCTTTGTTGTATATCCATATAAGAACATATCGTCATACTGTGTAGAATGTTTGGTAGGTTTTAATAATTACTGTCCATTGTAAGGCACATGAATACTATTACAACAAGACTCTCATATTATTTTTATGAAATTCGGTATTTATGTCTCAATATAGTCTTCTTGTTACTATAATAAATTACCAAGAACTTTGTTCGGTGAAAAAAAAAAGCTAACTATCTACTACTTGTATAGATTTGTATGTAACAGTCAATACATGCTACGATTTAAACTGTTATATTTTATACCTTTGAAATTGTATTCCATACGTATTGTTACTATTCGTACGGTATGTCCTTGTCGGCTGTGCTGAGCTACATATATTAATTATTTCCTCGAGGCAGTTCTCCACTACACCAAAAACATGAAGTGAGCACAGATACTGTACAGAGCGATTTTTTAAACCCAAGAGACCAAAACATAACTTAGCCTGTTTGGCTATCATTACATACAAATGCTTGTTTGTAGATTACAATGTTGTTACAAAAGAGACATATATTGAGTGTCGAGGGTATGATGCACGGTTATGGTATATATATATAACTCATATAAAATGTGGAACTGTTAAAAATGTGTAATAATGCTGAAAATTATTGATTAGACTTATAACTTTTGAATGTGTATGGTATGTGAGTGCAAGCAGTTGCTCTTTGTTACGTAGGTTGTTACAAACGTGCTGAGTCTTGAATGTTTTGACTCACATTAAACGTTTAGGCCAACTGTGATTGTGTTGTGGCAGCAAACTTTTTTCTATATTAATATACCTTTGGCATAGGATGCGATTGTGCTGGTATGTCTTACCACAAGATTTTCTATTTCTGTAGTTCCTGCACTCATAACTTTGCATCGAAAAATTCTTAATTTTATAATTGTACCAAACACTGTCCAATTCGTACATATTGCGTTTATAGTAATTTCCCACAAATCAAATATTTTTCAGTTTCATAGTTTTCATACAAGGTCATGTCAAAGTAAAGTTTTGAGTGTTTTCGCTACTTACCCAGAGTTAAAACTATACAAACAATAGGTACGCAGGAACTAATTTTGAGTGAAAGTAAATATATTAAGCAAAATAATGAAATATTTCTAATTTCACGTAATCGTTGTTTGTATTTTAAAAAAATTTCGAATATTTTTTTAATTTTTACATATCTTTTCTACTTGTATTTATAAATAATAACTTAACACGAAATTACAAAGGTGCCATTCTGTAGTTCAGTATATTTACTTTCACTATAAATAATTTTATTTGTACAGTTTCAAAAGTTTTTGCTTTGAATAAGCAGCGAAAATAGCCACATTGCTGTTATGACATGCATATTATTGTAAAATTGTTTTTTTTTTTTTTAAACATTGCATACAAAGTTAAAGTGTATACGAAAAATATTAAACCGAAAAATATTTTATTAGTGGGAAATTAATATTAATGTAATATGTAAGAATTGGACAATGCTTGGTACAGTTATAAAATTACGAATGTTTTTGTGCAGCGCACCCTTACAAGAAAGAAGGCTTATCTTAGTTGTTTAACTTATTTTTAAAAGTTTCTTTCCGTTGCCAGATTATAAGGAAATACTACAGAAATAGACATTTTGACACAGTCTATTTGACAAACAAACCTGTAACAGTTATCGAAGGATCAACAAAACATACAAATAAAAATTGTTTACTTTTTTATCTTTTCTGTATCAAAACATAATTTGTTGAAAACCGATTACACTGTATAACTTTTGTATCGAACTGTTGTAAAGTGTATGATTTATTATTCTTTAAGAAAAATATATTTTATTTCATGTTTCGTGTAGTTAATTTGTGAAGTACCAACCTGTTGTGACCTTAAAGCTGTATGGCTGGCAATTGTAATATTTGAAATTAATATTTTATATACTCTAGCGATAACTATTTACCAACGGAGGTTGGCGAGACTTATTTAATCGTGGTAAATATGGGCTAGGCCGTTCAATGTAGTGTTCGCAATCCCATCGCACGGTCATTTCTCCACGGCTGACACACTGAATTAAGGCTGGTATAGAAACACCCGCGGAAATTAAATTGTTATTGTAGTTTCAAACATTTTAGGCGGGACAAGAATACAAATAGAGTACTTCGGCAACATTCTAATGAAGTCTTTTAAGTAGTTTTAGAAGCCGTCAAGGGATAACAACACAATTCAGAAATTTTTTAGCACGCCTCAAATTTACAAGCTAATAAATCTGCTAAATTAAATAAAATTTTTTGGACTCCAGCTATGTTCTTAACAAACACAGTCACATTAAAATCCCGTTAACCTTTGTAATCTTCATATCAAAGCTAACAGTTCATGCACGAAAAAAAAGTACAGCAGCTAAGTTTGGCCATAATACCATTGTCCAGTAAAGTAACATAATTCGTCCCTCAAAACAGTTTACCGAGGTACACAGTGCACTTGGCCTTTTCTTTGTCTAAATATTGCGTACTTATATTTTGTTTGTGTATAATTAAGCACAGCTATTGTGTAACATATATCCGCCAGGAATAATTGATTCGCGCCACACGCTGTTGGGTTACAAAACACCCACGTCATCAAACATAGCTACTCAGTTGCAAGAGACGCTGTACCTGCCGGCTCGACACCCTGGTTAGCTTCTTTCAGCATGACCTTCCTCTCAGGGCGTCAAGCACAATAATGAGGGAGGGGAAGTGATAGGAAGATTGCTCCCACCCCCACCACTGCGACTCTCTTTACGTACGTCACAGTGATAAGCCGCGCCCTCGTCCCTACGCCACGCCTTCCAAACTGCTCGAACACGTGGCATGAGAAGCGCACGTCAAGGTCACTCCGGAACATAGCCGTCTCAACTGCACCTGCTGTTTCCTCTACAGATGCATATGTTTCATCAACAGGCTCCGTGCTATAGTTTTCTGATATTTTCTTAAAACGTGTAATGCATAATCCCATTCCTGGGACCAACTGAAAATCTGGTCTGGAATGCAAACGTGCTACTTTCAGACTAATTTATTTCAGCCCTTTGGTTATTACTTTCTTATGACATTGAAATGGGTCACAACAACGTTGACCAAAAAAATGAAAATATTTCTGTACATATTTTTTGTAGTGGTATTGTCAAACTGTGGTTAGATTTGTAACACATAATCTGCATTTTAAAATTTCCTGATTTTCTTCACTTGAGTCACTAAACGTATTTAGCTTATCATTTACCTTTCCATAAGTATCCTTATTGCAGTCTTCTTTACAACACACACCCACAGAACACTCCATTGTTAACATCTCACTTTCAACCTATTTTACCTACTATAGCTCCCTGGCTACACGAGCTGCATTCAACCATGCAGCTATGAACACTAACGGAAGTTTCAGTAGACTGTGTGGTGTGCTCCAACAGCAAAATTACATCATGTGGTAAGCTTATCTACAAGTAGAGACTTGCTGAACTAGCACTCTGTTCTGATAAGACTAGGAGTGCATGCTACAGTCTCACTACTGGGAGTAAACATTACACAGCAGTGTGCAGCACAACCACTGCACATACAAATTTCCTTATTAATTTGACGTCAAATACATTAAATACTTTCCAATATAATTAATATTCTTTTTTTACAATCGTGTAGTTTAGCACATGTTTATGGCACAATATTTTCATTATTCTGCAGATCACCTACTCGAAATTTTAGTACGTATGTTGTTACATACCTTACTAACTTTTTATATGCATAAAATCAGATTTTTCTTATGTCCCCCATAGGAGATATGAATTGACAAAAGTCAGAATTTTTGAAATTTTCTCATTTTCAGGAGCTTATAAAACTTCAAGGGGACAAAACACCTCAGGTATCGAAGTATTTTTGAGAAGTAGTGTTACCATACTTTTAATAGACAGAATCTTATTAAGGTGTTCTGTCCCCTTCAAGTTCGAATTTTGCCTTGAATATGGGAAAAATGTACAATTTTTTCATGTACTTTTCCCCTGATTAGTATTATCTTGTAAATACAGATAGTGTAATTTTTCATTATCATCATGAACAGCTCTTTTTGCTGAATAAATTAGTTTTTGTTTCACGAAAATTGGGTTGCAAATAGAGGTGCTACTGAATTTTTCGCAAATGGATGTAAACACTCAAAATTAAGCACGCCGCCATCTTTAAACAGCTGCCCAGGATAAATTTGCAGGAAAGAATTTTTTATAAAATTAGTTTTGCACTTTCAAAACGCATATTAATGAATAGAGAAAGTTTCAGAATTTTTAAACAACGTGCAGCAACCAACACTGGTTGAAATGGTGTGGAATGACCCTAACAGTAGTTTACCGCAATTTTATTTCATTGGCACCTGTAGCTGTAGAATGGACTATCCGCGGTAATTGATTGGTTTGGTAGACAAGGAGTTTAATTATTGTGTGGAAAAATAGGAAATCTGTTAATTGTTTGCTGTCTCAGCTGTGATGTAGGCTTAAGCATTACCATGGTGCACAAATAACTTAATTGATAAAGTTTATTTGCACTTCAATAAACCGAAAAATAATTTAAATTATTTTTTGGCAGGTAAATTTAGGTTTGAAAAATGGCTGAAAATATTAGTGGCATAAAATTAACACTTTAAAAAAATGGAAAACTGAACTCGATCTGCGGAATGTGTGGCTACAGTGTGACTCCTGTAACAATTTTGTTCAGACTGTACATGAAGCAATGCTACGTGGTTTATGGAATTTCAATTCTTCTTTCATTGACGGAGTGCATGGTGCGAGTATAAAATAAGACAACTGTGTTAAACACTCCAAATCTGACATGCACACACAAGCTGTCAGTGTTGGGTAGAAATTTCATATGTGCTGGTCAAAGAAGAAGTTGCATTCAACAAATTTCCACGGTTTCTTGAACTCGAAAAACAAAACGCCAGGGTGTTGACTTAGGTGAGACTTAAAACACTGCTGTGAAATGTCAAGAGTTTACCAGTTGAAAAACAAACTGAAAAGTGTAAACTATTTTAGCATATGCTGTGATGGTTCAACAGATGTGTCACAGAAAAGGAAATTGTATATTTTATTTTTGTAGACAGTAATGCTGACATGCAATTCAAATTTCTGCAAATAACTGATTTGGAAGATGGTACAGCAAAAGGAATTCTCAGTGTTCTAACAAGGATTTTTGAACACTTTGGTATATCCGACATTGAAAATTAATTGGTGGGCTTTTTGGCTGATGGTACTTCCGTAAATTTGGGACACATAAAAGGGGTTGCTGCTGAACTAAAAAAGAATTGCCCATGGTTGCTAGCTATTCACTGCCTAGGCCATCGTCTTAAGTTGAGTGTTAAAGTCTATGTTCAGTCAACATATTAGGCAGACATTTTTGCATTACTGAGCAATAAACATGACTTTTACAGCAAAAGTCCAAAATGCCTACATGAGTTTCGAGAACTTGCTTTGGTTTTGGGAGAAAATGTAACCGTGTTCGATGAATGACTCCCACAAAAATGTCACTTGAATTGCTGCTCACAAACTATGGAGTCATTGTGCAACCGCTGGAAACATGTGCTGCAGAAAATCATCGTAGATCTGCAATACTAGTTGGTTTGGTACGCATCCTCAAGACTGTCAAGTTTGTCATATGGGCTGAGTTTTTTAGTGATCTTTTAACTCGCTTTTCCAAGTTGTCACTTTCACTGCAAGGCGATTCGGTGGATATGATGTATGCAATGACTCTTGTGAAACAATTGCACTCTATACTATACAGCATGAAAACTGGCTTCTTTTCTGACACACTCAGTAAGTTACTAAGTTCAAATGAAGGAGATGATGAAGGCCTCTGTTACCAAGGAATTCAGTTGACTAGCGGATCATCGGTAGATGCGTTTAAAAGCAATTACACCGATATTCTCACACATCTGCATGACGTTTATAACAGATTTTCTGATTTGCATAAGAGTGACATTGTGAGTACTGCAGTCAAAATTTTGGGAGTGACAATATGGCCTACAGAAGAAAATTAACTTTCATGTTTTTTTTAATGAAGAGATCAAACTATTGGCACAGCCCTACCAGCAACTCTTGGAGAAACATGGTATAACGGAGAAAGGTATCTGTAATGACAGGGAAGATTTCGAAGTGTTCTGGCATCACAATTTGAGGCATTTTACAGAGAAACAGCGTTGGAACTGTATGTGCAAGGGCTACAGCAGGCATTTTCCAAATCTGTGGCACATTCTCAACATAATAAGAGTGTTTCCGGATTCCAGTGCCAAATTGGAAAGAGCCTTTTCCATCATGAAAAGTGTTAAAACAGATACAGGAACCATCTACAGAAAAAAAACACTCAACAGCCTTTTGAGAATATCCATAGAAGGCACAGAACTGAAAGGAATTTAAACCTGCCAGTGCTGTTGAAATATTCTTTTCATAGAAATGTCGCCATCCTGAGACTGAGAAGATCATTCAGACATTTATGATAATGAATTTGAAGGATTCAGATAAAAACCTTTTGTTTTTATGTACTTACAAATTTTGTGAATGTTGTCAGTAGCCTAGGCTACTTATAAGTTTTGTAAATATTGATAATTTTAATAGATTAAAGAGTGCCTATTTCCTAAGTCATAAAATTGAAAAACATAAATTTTTTAAACATAGTTTTTATTAATAATCCTTTTACTAAAAAAAATACAGGTTTTTGAATATGCTACACAAATTTTGTCAACTGCTACACAAAACTTAATATGTGTACCATTTTGCTACAGAAAATATGAAAATGAAATTTTACACTGTTACTTGTAAAAGATACTAGACACTACATACTTTCATAGTTGTACGACAGTTCAAATATTGAGTTCTGTACATTCTAGGCACAGTTTTGGTGTTTTGACTTGAGCGTAGAATATTCCTTTAAGAAAGAATGTCTAAAAAAATTTACATTATGTTTTCAAATACAGTACATGTGGAATTAGAATTTGACCACATTCTGCAATTAATAATCAAATGTGATGTGGCTGCATTCAACTAATTTGCGTACTTGCCAACTTTTACGATTTATCCGTAAAATGTACGGAAATGGTAGGGCTTTTATGATTTTACGGGAACTTTTACGATTTTACAGATTTTAGACGTTCTGCGATTAAATGCACATCTTTTTATAGTCTGGTCAGAAATAGCGAAAAACTGTTTGGCTCAGTTCTACCAACATAAACTGCATTTCTAATCATGTTTCATTTGAATAATGTGTACTAATGGCCGTAAAATAAGTTTTTTAGTGGGAATTCAACTGTTGGTGACAATGGGTAAGGCGTACGAACCAATGAGAAAATTACGGTTGAAAACCAATAGTTGGCTTTCTTCAATAGGCAGTTTCAAAATAGCAGAGTGCACATGGGATTTGTTTGGAATTCTGCAGATGGAGTCAGCAGATTCTTCACATGTTGCAGCTTTTGATTTTGACGATGAAACACTATTCTGCAGCTCTTTCATTACGAATCACGCATATGGATACTGTTATCACGTGTCAAAGTCTAAAGTTAGTAACATGTAACGTGTTTTTGAGAGGACGCTTAACCTGTTCATGCAAACAACTTAATATGGGTTTGGAGCGAAATCCGTTTGTGAAGCGTACGTAAAAGAATTTCGTTTCGAGTGAAATTTGTGTTTATTATTATTTGTGAAGCTTGCGAGTTGTGAACGTATTTACGCATTTAATAAAATAGTAAAACACGGTGTTACCAACTGTATCTTAGCTTATTTAAAACAAACGTTAAATTCCGAACTTTGCAGTGAAACTGATTTTCCTTTAGCAGCATGACCAGTGCAAAATATTTATTTAAGTTTTTGTTAGGTCTGGCTAATTTCATAACATAATTGCAGGTTGTGTGTATCAATTAAGGTAGGAGATTTTCTGAGCTGAGAACTAAAAGTATGGCTACTATTGTATTATACATATAACATAAATGCCTGTGGTACTAACTGGAGTGAAAATGCAGCAACAAAATTCATTATCTATTGTCACATTTTTAATGGCATCAAAACATTATAGAAACTATTATAACTGTTCAGATGTTTGTCTATCACAGTCTGATATTTTTCTATATAGTAAGTGCAATGTTGTTGTTTTTCTGTTCAAAGAATTGCATAAGTATTAAACACAATTATAAGATGCAAAAGTTTCAAAGAATAGGAAAAATAATTTTAGTGCATTATAGTTTTGCAAAATGTTTTCAAATGGGTCTGTTTATGTGTATGCTTATTTAAAAAGATTTTAATAACTTTCTGGAACTGTAAAGGTTTGTGTTGACAGGTGTTTACAAAAATACAAGAAATTCAGTGAATATTTTTTTAGGCTGTTTATCCCCTACATATAAATATTATCACCACCTCAATGGCTGCCTTTAACAAGTAAACTTGGTATTACTGTATATCTGAACAACAGCACATGAGTTGTGGTCTGTCAGGTATGAATACTACGATTGTATGGCAACAACTGGCACTTTTCATGACATTTCCCTATTCACTCTAGATACATTCTTGGCTTGTGTGTGTATTAACAGTTAGAGCCACAGTACTACAGAAATTACTAGTCTGGAAGTGGAAGTATGCAGGTGACACCAACGGAATTGAACTGAAGGGCTTCAGCAGGAGGCTAGTATTTTTTTTACATATCTGCGGCCTAATGAACTTTCAGATCTGCCATTTTGTGCACGGGTTGACTTCTTGAAAATAATTATATGCTACATCAACACAGATTTTGTACCTAATATACCACAACTTGTGTAGCATTTTTCAGGCACCTCCTAGCGTTTGCAACACAAAGTGTCCTATATCATTTTACTTGTCTTAGCATACGCTACGGTGTGACGGAGAGTTTTAAACATCATTCATTAACATCCTGTGTGTGTTTTTATATATATAGACACACACACATTTACATTCACACACA
This sequence comes from Medauroidea extradentata, assembly GCA_003012365.1. Taxonomy (NCBI): domain Eukaryota; kingdom Metazoa; phylum Arthropoda; class Insecta; order Phasmatodea; family Phasmatidae; genus Medauroidea; species Medauroidea extradentata. The sequence goes on from PNEQ01026974.1 coordinate 13,823, forward strand.
AGGATTGGGACGTGAATCATGGCAACTGTTTGGAAGTGTGAAAATGGATAATGTGAAATTGGCACATGACATGCAAGATGTGTGTGGACATGAATAACACGGCAACGTAGTACGAATATGTCACAGATTTAGTACGGTAGACGTCATGACAATAGTGTGAAGGTTCTACACTTCTGATAGCACAGCACACACAAACGTTCTAAAGGCCCTTAAAGTAGTCCTCTGGAACGTTAACATCACGCAGCCAACAATGTGGGAGGTGCCAAATATCATCAGCGCAACCATATTTGTCCCCGTGTGGGAATATGGTTATCTGCAGCCGCACAGCATTTGCGAAGTCGTCACATGTCACAAACAGCCTGCCATGTGATATTTCCTTTACCTTGCTTATGATGTCGAAGTCTCATGGAGACAGATTCAGTGAATATGGTGAGTGGTGGTGGTCCATCCCTAATTCTTCAATAACCGGCCCACACACGCCGCTTTATGTGGTCTGGTGGTGTCATGGAGAATGATTGCACTGTCCACCAAATCAGGTCATTTCTCCCAAATGCCACGTCGCACCTGCCTCAGCAGGAATTTCCTGTAGTACGCTGTTGTAACTGTGCACCCATACGAAACGGAGTGGCACACAATGATGCCCCTAACATAATACATGACAATCACCGACAGTTTTCACAGGGGAATGTTTCTGATGGAACTTGTGCCTCCTGGGATGTCCAGCATGTCGCCACTCGGCAGACTAATGTTTGAGTTCCAGTTTGTATGCTCTAGCCCAAAATTCATAGATTGTAATTATTCGTGAAAGTAAGTGGTCCGGTTGCCATCGTGCTAGGTGGTCGAATAATGTTGCATATCGCATCTACCTATCAAACTCTGTCATTGCATGAGTTACCCACTTTGATGCAGTTTTGCACAGATGCAGATCATGCAGCAAAGTCCTATGTATGGTACGTTTTTCAATGCCAGTTGCACACACTAACTCCAGTAGCATCCATCGTCTGTTGTCCTCCAGCAGGTGTGCTCGATTACTGCACCGCCACATCGGTCTGCACACTCACAGGTCGTCCTGTGCGTTGCTGATCACTGGTTCATACATTTTCATACACTGCCTTGCTTAAATGCTGCTACCCACCTCACGATTGTCCTGTATGGCAGGACGTTATTCCCAGCAGCTTTCACCAGTTCCCTGTTAGTGGTTCTGGTGGTTCTGCCTCGGGAAACCGTTATTTTGATGTACGTGCGCTGCTTAACACTGGTTTCATTCATCCTGGCATGTGGCCACCGGACAATTGATTTTACTTTTCTCCCTGCGCTTGTGTAGGCCAACCCTGCGCCATCTGACGTTTTCAAGACACACCAGGACTGCTTGTCTTCCTCATGACACTTCACATTTTGTGCTTCGCTAAGAATTTGTCACATACACAGATTGTTGCCATCACTTATACCCCAACCCTCATGTGTATCTATACAGTATGTATGTATGAATGGGTATATATATACGTGTGTGTGTTTGTTATCGGAGTGTACACGGAGCATCAGAACTCATAATTTGAGGTCATACTAATTTTTCAATAGCATCGAACACTTTTTTTATCAGAGGATTTTAATTTTTTCCACAAAAAATTTAAAAGTATGAAAGTCAGTAAAACCCTTGTAGTGGGCCATCGTTTTTAATTGCAAGACAACTCCAGATACATATATTACAGTCACTTTATGTGCTTACCTTGAATAAATTTTTGCTCTAATTTAATATTGTATTTTGTCTGCACTGGCCATTAATTATGAACCGTGATGCATATAGGAAATAGTGGATAACTTGTGAAAATGAATGAGAATTTGGCAGATACATACACTAGAGAAGTAGCTCCAAACACAATTGTTTCAGAATATTTTAACATGTCTTTATTACTAAGAAACATTTTAGTCGTGTTTTGGTTTTAATTTATTAAACCTAGTATTTTTTAGGTACAAGCACTATGTAATGTTGGATCCACTGGGAGCTAAGACAAAGACTCGACAGAGTTTGGAAGAAGAAGATAAAGAGAACATAGGTGCAGCTCCTCTATCAATATCACAATGTGAACATTTGGACCAACAAACTGGAGAAAACTACTTCTACCTCCCAGATCTAGGAGAAGTTCCTCGGATAGATGTGCCCTTGGATCTTCCAGATTTGCCAGGTACTTGCCTTTTATTGCATAGTAAATGTAACATATGTGTCAGAATTTCATATGGCAATAATGGATGTCAACATATAATGTGGCTAGACAGACGTGAACTTGCACAGACCCCATTTTGTGGCCGGGTGCACACTACTGTCACGTGACTGGCGCTAGGAGAAGTAGAGGGGATCAGTTACTGCTCGACTCGGGTGTGTGAAGGTTGCCCCAGCGCGTCATGTCAGAACTCGAGTTACATGGTACAGCGAAAGAAACATGCTTGAAATAGTTTATAATGCAGTGACACATCTTAAAGAAAAAAAGTCTATATATGGTTTTAAATATAATGTTTAGAAGCAACAAGTACTGCGACGGCTGTGTCTGAACCAACCGTAAAAGGATTTTGGCTGAAGAGGAAAAAACCAAAAGAGGTTTGAAATTTTCAACACATATGGCTGAAACGTGCTAACTTTTTTAAGATTGAGAGGCGGGGGCAAATTACTATAAACAAGTCTCTTTTGCACGGCCAGTGATTTGACGCTATGGGTGTAATTGTCAATATTGTGTACATTTTCCAATACTGCAAATAAGCCAGTTTAATTCTGAAATGTTAAATTGTAAGGAAATGGGAAATTTTGGGAAGAGGAAGTAGGGGGAGAGATACATAACAACCCCCTTCCTGAGGTTTTACTTAAGAAGGTGGAGGCTGTGGTTTTACATTCATGGCACGGCCTGACCTACTGGCAAGAAATTAGAACCAAAAGTAATATTGGAAAATGACGATTTTACATGCGGTGCAGTGAAATGGAAAATATATGAGTTTTTTAAGTTGTCAGATAAAGAGTTCCAACTTTAATTATATTTATTAAACAAGACTTTGTGGGATGATGGGGTTTTGGATTGCAGTAAAGAGCTTTCAAGAAAACTGCTAAAGAGGATAGGATTTTGTTGGAAGAAGTTTCTATCAAGGAGCAAGATCGGCCTTGTAAGGGCCCTTAGTCTGCCAAATCGAACAGACATAGCTGTCAAGAAAGACTCCATCAATCTAAAACATTATTTTTATCTCTAAAGAAGGGATAATTTTAACACAGGTGTTGGTTTTAGATGTTTTCACGTAGAACTTGTCCAATGTGAATGAAATTACTGTTAATCAGAGCTGCAACAAAATGGTGGGGAAGGGCATAATGCCCTTGGTCCCAGCCTGAATGGGGACCTGGCTTTTGCCTTGAACTCTGATAAAAATTATGGTAGATTAAAAAGTAGGTTCTTTTCCAGCTGTGAAATATGTCTATATTAACAGTGTTTATGTTAATAAGAATCTGTAACATACTTTACAATGTTATGTATGCAACAAATTTACAGTGATTTAATATGTAGTCAGCAAAAATTTTTCTCAAAAATTTTATTCAGACACTAGAGGTCACAATCAAATATCACGTACAGTAGAACCCCGATTTAACGAAATGCCATGGGACCCGAAAATGTTTACTCTAAATCGATGTTTCGTTAAATCCGACTCACACCCCCCCCCCCTTCCCATCAACAAAAAAAAATCGTTAAATCGTCAGGCATATTTCGTTGGAATTTAAGGTAATTTTAAAAAAGTATATTGGCTCAAAACAATAACAAAACGCATTTACCGTCAACAGGTACGCCACAACCGTAAAAAGAAAAAAATCAGCGAAAAAAACTTTAAAAACTTTTAGTGCAACGCTCGGCGAGAGTGCGCATGGTGAGTTAGGCCGTCCTTGCGCGCGCCATCAACACGTGAGATGTGATGACTACACCGCCGAGCCGCCAATCTTTTCATCTATCTCTCGCCCGCCCCTCTAACAAAATTGAGGAAATTCTCTCGAAAAATTGTAAAAAAATAAAACTGCAAGGAAAACTGGATTAAAAGTTTGCGAGACAACAGTACAATAATTAAATGCACACAGCGGCCATTATAGCTTGTATGCAGCCGCGCTCGTGAAACAAACTCGTTGGTTTGCTAGCTAAAAATACTTTGCACTCGAGCGTTTTTTTAGCATCTGAGAAACAAATTATTTACGTTTACGGTAATAAATGTGTTGTAAAAAGTCTGCATAAATAACATTACGTAAATTTTTATAAACTCGCTTGTTTTATCACGGGACGCGAGTGTGAATAATCCCGCTGCACACCACTGCATTCTATTGGTAATAGAATTAATGAAGAGAGCACGCTGCCTTGCAGCACGTTGTAACGGAGACGCGAAGCACTATCTATGAATTGGTTCTTGCGCTGTCCACCGCCGCGCTGTGGAGACTGGATACCTAGATGCTCTTTCACTCGCTAGGCGCGAGCTTGTTATGCAACATAGCAGCGCTCGGCCACGGCCGCGCGTGCGTATCTCAAAATCATTCCTGCAGCCAAAGTTTTAACAAATTTTTTTTTGTTTCTCGACGGATGGTTTAAGCTTTTCTACTGAGAAATAAGAATGTACTGCGCTCGGTGCTAGTATTTTTAAAGGACTTAAATTGCAATTTATATTCCATTTTATCAAAGTCACTTAGTTAATACATTTTTTTTTGTTATATTTTAAAGGTTCCTGAAAATTCTTTTGTTAAATCACTGTTTTCGTTATTCCCGAGTTCGTTAAATCGGGGCTGTACTGTACATATTAATCAGGCTGACGTTCCATCACCTTGGTTATGAGGGGAGGTGTCGGCGTGATCACACAATCCCCTCCAAGCGTTGGAAAGGAGAGGGCCAACATGTGCACAACAATAACGTACAAGGTTCCGAAATAACTTGCCGCACTAGTCAGCAAATGTTAATGTAAATTTGATCAAAGTGGTTTAATTATCTTCTTATTAACACAACAATATTTAGTATGAAGTTTATTCAGTATTCAAATAATCATATTATGACTTTTCACAAAACATTTACACGCCTAAACAAAGTTATACTTTTATGCAGTCTGCTTTACATTGTTTTTGTTCGGGTCACCACATACTTCTCCAGCAATTGCATCCAAAATCAGTTTAGGTGGGTGAAGGACCCTACCAAAGCTGATGGATTGCTGTTGTGTGAAGTTCTATCCGTTAGGACGTGGCAGAACTGCTTCTGGTACCATAGAATGTTTGTTTATTCTTGCAGATGTTGCATTTGGTGAGGTAGGTTAAGAATGAATGCTGGTTTTGGGGCAGAATCAGTAGTCAGATACTTGTTTGGCAAATAAGTAGTATTCCTTAGAGTAATTTTTGTTATTTAAGCATTGCTAATTTCAGTTCATAAACCTCTACTTTATGATGTACGCTACTTATTTAGGCCAAGTTGTACTTAATGAAAGTAACCAAATAAGTGATGCTAAAATATTGGTACCAACATGACACAATAAGCTTGTAATTTATTTACAGTAATTATTGAGTTGAATTAAATTTGGTTACATTTGATTGTTATTTCCACTTCTAGGTATTTTTATTTCATTGTAATATTTTTTAAATTAAATAACACTAGGGACATCAAAAACGTATGTATTTAATGTGTTCACATATTTTTTTATTTATGCAGTTTGCTAACTGTGGGATGAAAAATAATATTCGCATTACTTGACTCGCTAAAAAATATGTTATACATGAAAACATTCATACTTGCCAATAAGAATATTTTGCTTAAGCCTTGTATCAGTTGATAGCAGCGTATGAATGCAAATTATAGAGAAATTTATCTCATATTCTTGCCAAAAATTATTGAAGAACATGCTTTGCTTACTGATAACGTAACCTCATATTACAAATCTGGCATTTGAGCACATGAAATTTATGTTGATGATGTGTTTAAGTATACTAACATTTAAATGTTGATATCTTATATTTATCTTTCTTTCATATTCAAAGTTGGTAAGCTTCTAAAATACTGTTGGTGTGTTCATGTTGTGCTTGACAGACAGATTTTTTTTCCGGTATAGCCGTATAGGTTATTAAATTTTCATTTGCTTTAGTGAAGTTAATAAATAGCTTGTTTTCGAAAGAAGGTTCTAACAGTGCAATTGTTAATGTTTTAAAATGCAATGCTCTTACATTATACATACTGAACTTGTGTTTGACAGCGTTTTTTGCTGCCACTGAAATAGTCTATATGCAGCACAAATTATTTCTGGACATGTTTTTCCTACCCACTGATAACATAACTTCATATCGCAAAACTTACTTTAAGCACATTGTGATTTTCATGAATGAAGAATGATATGATAAAGTTGTGATCTTGTTTATTAAAATTTGATGTTCTGATAATATAATTATCTTTCTGTCATCTTCAAACCTGGCAAGCTACTGCTTGATGGAAATTTATTTAGGTTATAGGTGACTTTAAAATTTGTTCGCTTCAAAGAAATGAAAAAATTTTTTTATCAGTAGGTCCTGTTAATGTAGCTGTTATAGTTTAAAAATGTAATGCTCTTGTATTATAGATGCTGAGTATGTGCTTGACCACATCTCATGCTGCCATTTTGGTAACATGGAGCATTAACAAATGAGCTTTAAGCATGTTATCCGTGGTAGTTTTTAGTGAAAGAAATTGTGGTAAATGTATTTGTGTACAATGTAAATCACAATTTCTTTAGTTATAAGTCTGCTTAGTAACTGAGGATTTGCAAAAAAAATTACTGTTTCACATGCAAGTGTAATTTTCATTATATCTAGGTAGCCCAGTATTTCAAAGTTGCGTGGAAATTTTTGTTAATGTATAAAGTAGGTTCTCATTTTATTTTGTAGTGCTTTACATCATTCCAGATTGTCATTAATGTTTAAGTACCCACATTTCAATTTCAGTAAATGTCGTTTACTATGTTCCTCGAGTTTCTTTTGTTCTCTTTGGTCAAACCAAAAAACTGTACATCGTACATAAATAGAGGAATGTAAAGTTGTTTTACGTTTTGTTTATTTGTGCTACATAGAGCAAGATGCACGTGCATTACCCTATCTTTTATGCTATTACAAAAGCTGCCTGCTTTTTCCGTGTGCCCACCTGTACAATATCAGTTCACTGTCTTTCATTATTTTCATTTTATGAGATAGCTTCCAAACAGCTGAGTACATTTCAAATTTAGTTTTCAACACTTTGAACACTGTGTGCTTATATATTAATTTTATCCCACAGAACTGACCAATTTTACCACTTTTCGTGGTTCATATAGTTTTTTTTTTTTTTTTTTTTTTTTTTTTTTTTTTTTTTTTTTTTTTTTTTTTTTTTTTTTTTTTTTTTTTTTTTTTTTTTTTTTTTTTTTTTTTTTTTTTTTTTTTTTTTTTTTTTTTTTGTTATTTTCATACATTTAGTTTAAGTACTGTTTGAAAGATATTTCCTTTCTTTTTGTATAGGCATGTTACTAACTGAATCTTCTATTTCTAGCATTTGAAATATATATCTAAGTGTGTGCATGCCTACATGTGTGCATGCATGTGCATATATGTCTCTCATTCTTTATATATATGTAGACCTACCAACCTTTCCTATTTTTCCGGAAGTCTTCCGGAAATATCAATTTTGTACGATTTTATGGAAATATATTCATTCTTCCGATTTTTTGTCTGAACTGACTCCATTCACAAGAGTTTGAAACATGACAATCCAAGCGTATGTTCATTTACCGAGAATCAATTTTTTTCTTGGTTATTTCGATAGATAATTTCCGTTAACTAAACAATGATGTATAATGCATGGCGTGTCGTAAACGGTATTGATAGTCCAGCATATATGCCTTATTTTCGGGTCATATTTTGACCAATAGTGCAAATACATTGTCCAAATGTATGTTAACATATCTGAAATTTAATTGCCGCTCTGATAGTATCCGTGAACTGTGTGTGTGAATTTTTATAGTGGATTTAGTCTGCCACGTGTTCAGGCGTCACAGGTTATGTAATCGTAGTAACGAATTGCGTTATTTTAAAAATGAGTAAAAAGCATTATTATTACCAAGCATTCCGGGAATCTTGCAATGCTGAATTTCCATGTTTTATGAAATCAGAGAAAGGTATGGTTTTTGCAGTACAGGCTGATATGACACCAACATAGCACATGGAGGGAAAACTGATATCAGTACACATGTTGAAAGTGCGAAACATATTGCCAGCACAAAGTGTATGGAAGAAAACCAGAAAATTTCAATTTTTTTTTCAAGCCGCGAGATGCTGATTCGGATGTCACGTGAGCAGAATGCTTCTTCACTTCTTTTTTGATAGAACATAATATTGCTCTTACAGCCGCAGATCACGCAGGTCCCTTGATTCGAAAAATGTTTCCTGACTCAGAAATATCAAAGAAGTACGGATGTGCAGGACGAAAACATCGGCAATCATTAAAGAAATGGCTTCCGATGCAAAATCTTGAATTATAAAGTGCTTGCTAAATGCACCATTCTCTGTGTCAACTGATGGAAGCAACGATGCCAATTCGAAGTTTTATCCAGTGGTTGTGACATTTTACGATGTTACACAACAGAAAATTGTACATGCCGTTTTTTCTGTTCCTGCCCTGAAAGGAGATTCGACTGGGAGAAACATAGGTAATCTGCTACTTACAGAATTGGCATGCAGTGAAATACCTGTTGAGAACTGTTGAGCACTGTATCACTTTTTGCTCAGATAATGCAGCAATATTGGTCGGTAGCAAAAATAGTGTTATAGCCATAATAAAAGCAAAACATCCTCAGATTATTTCTATTGGTTGTATTTGTCATTTGGTAAAGTTAGCTGTAGAAAAAGCTGTCTCTGCTCTGCCTGTGAAAGTTTATTATATATTTTTTGACATATATTATTATTAAGAAAAGAGCTCAAAGAGAAAATATAGGTTGCAGAAATTCCAAAGTCTCCATGATACAGAAGCCAAGAAAATCCTCAAACATGTCTGTACAAGGTGGCTTTCTCTTGGAGTAAGTTTGCTCCGAGTTTTTGAGGAATGGGCTCCTATACTTAGTTTTTTTAAAGAAGAAGAAGTTCAACAAAAACAACGGAAAACTTCATCTTTGAGTCTTGGCTCGTACAAAATTCCTAAGCTGCAGGTCACTGTCCAGATCAGACACTGATGAGGCAGGTCTGAAAAATTTGAATGTGAAGAGAAAGTCAGATTCTACTTCAATTTACAGTTACAAGAAAATTGGGTTGACCTGTGTGAATAATGATGCACCCATTTCGAAAAATGCAAGTTCTTCAGTAAATCGTGAAGAAAAACTATTTATGTTTAGTTCATCTGAATTGAACAGAGCGTTTTGTGCATTTCTGTTGAGTGTTCTCCCAACATTTGAAAAACTGAATATAGTTCTTAAGTCAGCATCTTCACATATACATGTTTTAGGGGAGAACTGTTATTAGATTTTTTGAAGTCATTGATATTAAACTCTGTTAAAGCCAAAGTCGTAAAAAGTTGTCCATTACTGGAACTAAATTATTATTGCAAACAAAATCAGAAAGATGATGCTGAGTTAGTTATTGGAAGTAAAGCACTGAACATTGTCAAAACACTCAAAGAAGAGAAAAAAAATCAGTTTTTTATGAATCTGTTAAAAATTATTTCATTGCAGCATGTGACTATGTTGTCCATAAATTCCACCCAGAAAATGATGTTTTGAAGAATGCAGCTGTGGCAAGAATTGAACATCTTGAAAATGCCAGGTTTTCTTCTATTCTGTACTTCGTGGAGTTGTTTCCTTTCTTTCTGCCTTTGCATGAGGGTGAAACTAGAGATGCAGCAATGGCTGAACCGGAAAAACAATTCGCAATGCTGACCTTTCTGCTGTCAGTGCAATGGATTGTAATAATGTGAAGTGGGCTAATCTAGTCTTGGTTTGTGGTGTTGATGGCATTCTAAAATATGACTAAATATGTTGAATGATGTTGTCGATCTTAAGTATTCCTCACAGTGACTCGGAATGTGAACGTGTTTTTAGCTTAGTTAAAAAGAACAGGACACAGTTTAGTATGACCAATGACACATTAGAGGCCATTTCTATTTTGAAGTGCAGGAAGTCTACCATGTGCTACGAACAAAACTTCAGTGCAGAATTTTTAAAGAAAGCAAAGAAGGCAACAGTTGCTTCTCTGAAGCCACAGTGCTCCACTTCATCCTTAAAAAAGGTTGCATTGTAGAGTATGTAAACATTGTAAAAAACAGTTATTTCTTTAATTTTAAGTTTTAAATAATTAATAATAATTTAAGGTCAGACTTCGCAGGACTAAGAAAGTGAACATTATTTACAATCCTATCAGTCCACGTTGTTCTTCAGATCCAAAGGTAAGAAAAATATTACATTTTTGTTTCATTTATGAACATTGCAAAGCTTACACACATTGTTAACAATGCTTAATGGAATAAATTGGCATTGTTTAGTTGGCTTGATTTCTTTCTACTTTACAACATTTTTTATCGCAAAATCTTCGTAATTCCCCCCCCCCCAAGGTTGGCTGGTGTGTGTATGTATGTATATACATATTTCTGTGTGTGTTTGTGTGTGTGCATTTATTGGTGTGTGTGGGATGGGAGCGTGCGTGTGTGGGGGCGCACGTGCACGTCCCTGTGCCCTCTCCTCTCTCTCGTTCTCTCTCATATTTTCAAAATGACTGCTATTTTAAAATTTTTGATCGAACTGAGATCTTAGGAATTGTAAATTCATCAATTTTGCTACACCTATCCTACATACAAAGCTGACCTGACTTATGTGAATTTCTCATATCCTGTGCTAATATTTTCAAAATGGTGGCCATTTTTTTTATTTTTAGCATAATATTTCATATCGTAGAATATATTTTTCTGAATTTCACAAAACTTGGTGCACATATATTACATATAAAGCTGACTTAACTTTTGTTTTTTTTTAAAAGGATTTCAACTTTCAGATTTGAGGAAAGCAGGCTTATCAGTTATGCTGGTAACTTCTTGTTTTATCTGGAAAAATGTTAACATGCGGAATATGTTCATTGATGCAACGAAAACTGTTGTACGTGCTAACTTTTTCCGGCATAAAATATTTACTTCTCCTCCCTCATTAATATTGGGGTTACAGCATTGCTTTTTGTCAATGTTTTAATGTTTATGGATTTAATACCATGATGTATGCTAAGGTTACTTACAGCTGTGAGCAAAATTATTGTGCTTATGTGGATAAATTTTAGTAACCTTTCATATTTTTGTAACATCAGTCCCACATAAATAGTTTCTGCTTAGGCCTAAAATAACATTTAAACATTGGGCTATTTCATGTAGACAAATAATTAAATACACACATATCTTGTGAAGCTGTATTAATATGCAATTTCTGTTAGTTAAAAAGTTTTAGATATCCGGACCAGATTTTAACACAAAAATTTTTCTCTGAAGTTAGCAATTTTACAGACTATACCACCATCACTTAGAGTAAAAAAAAACCTTCGTAATTCACACTTGAGACTATTATGAAATTATTTGTTTGTTTTTTTATTTTGTTTAGTATAATTTAATTTATGGCAATGCTTTTCTACACCTCCCATTCCCTTGTCATCTATGACACACATTTTGGGTTTGCTAATAGGCATACCAGCAGCTCCCCCTTCTCATTTCCTTCAGACTTTATCTCTCTGTGTCATTTTAACTTCTTCATGCACAGTAGAAATAATTTTCACCATTTTCTTGTGCCATTTCACAACCAGTGTATTGTGGCTGAACAGTCAATGAACATCTTCTAGTTTTGTTTTCAACTGAGCAAGTTCTTGGGGCATGGTTTTTCTATGTGACAGAACCGTCCCAACACCATGAACATTTATTCACAACTGCTGGAATAATTCTGGTGATGTGTTTCAATTATCAACAAACAAAAATACCGATATCCTGGAAAAAAAATTTGTTAGTTCCAGAACTACCAAAATGCTCGCTAAATATTCCCCATCTTTGTCTTGGCCTGTGTATATTTTACACATATAACCAGTTCTAGAGTCACAAAGTTTGTATATTTTGATACCAAGACATGAATGTTTACTGTGGTTGTACATGACAAAGGCCAACCTACCTTTGAACTTCCTGAGGCTTTTGTCAGTGACAATGTCTCTACTGGGTAAAGAAATTGTTTTGACTTTATTATTACAGTCATAATTTTTTTCAGTCTATAGGACTGGCCTGGAGTTTCATTGTCAGAGAAGTGTAAAAAATTTGGAAATGCAAACAGATTGTTAAAATGGCAGGGTTTAAGAAAAAATTTGTGTGTTGACAGTGCGTCATTTAGACCAATTCATTTGCAGTGAGAGTTTTTTTTATTTCAGATGTTATAATGCACAAAGTCATATTGTCTTGAAGTTCGGAAACAGCAACACACAGAAAAACTGTTCTTTACATTTTCGTTACGTTGTTGCATTTACAAAGCAGCATACCTGTTATTTTCCCTTACAAGTAGTTCCCAAAACTGACCGTCCAAAAACAAATGTGTAATGCCTAGTTTACGTTGATTTTCACCCAAATTCCTCAGAACAGGAACTTGTATTCCCAGCCTTCCTGTAAATGAAATTTCTAGTGGATTGTTATTGGTATTTGTCCATTTCCAACTACTTTCTCTGGTATTTTTACGTGCCGCAATGTTTTTCCAGCACTGTAATTCTACATCACTCCCAGAAGTGAAACTGTCAGAATCTGATGTACTGTCACTGTTTGACTACTGTGAATATTTGTCGCTCAAATAGCAAGCTATATCAAAATCAGATATACTACTGATTTCTTTCTAAATACTTTACTGGCCATGATTGTCTTGTACTTGTAGTAGCCATGACTTGTAAAAACACTACAAATAATGCCACACGAAAAAATCCTACTCAGAAATCTTTCCAGCGTGCTCAGTAAATGCTATTTTTTTATGACTTTTACATGTAAAGAATGAGTAAACCTGAACCTGTGAACCTCGCTATACATGATGGCGTTAGTGACTCGCTAACATGCAAAAATCTGCCTCACACTCATTATCGGTAAACCAAATAATGCCTCAGACAAGTCAGTGAAGCTCCGGAAGCGTCATAGTGTGTTCTTTGTTTGTGTGAGGTGAGGTTGATCTTTTTTTATGCTGGCTCTGCGAGTGAAATAAATAGACAATGTTGTTCTATTTAGTGGGTAAACTGTGACTTAAATGTGGACACATTGTTCACTCTTATAAGTTCTGCTATCTATGGTGTATTGAGAGAAATAACTGATGATGCACAAGGCATGTTAAAGTATTGTATTTTAATGCAATTAAAGGGCCTGGTGCACTCGAAGCATCAGAGTATTTGAAGAGGTTTAGTTGCCTGAAATCTAGAAATGTCATGTAGTGATAACATACTAGGTTCATGTTCCTCAGAACATGGTTTAATGCCTAGTCTGGTCATTCTGATTTGTTTTTCACGGTTCCACAGAATGTTTTCTGTTAGATGTAAGGATGGTTCCATACTACTGACCATGGCCATTCCTACTCCTCTTGCCAGCCTCCATAATGTAGTCGGTTAGACACTGGTCTATGGTTTGAGAGGTCCTGGGTTCGAATCCCGGCTCGAGCATGGCTGCTGTATTATTCCTTCACCTTGCTGCACCCTCGTCAGCTCTTAAGACCTTGTTTTTAAAGGGCTGTAATACCCTCTCTCCTCACCTCCTCTTTTTGTTACTGTAAAGTATTGTATTTAGTCTCTAATGACCTTGCTGTTAACAAGAGAAGTCTTGTCTAACTACTTACATGTACTGTACACTCCACCTCAAGATGGAAACAGATGCTAAGTTTCTCAACCTTATTTATTATTTTCTCTTATTAGTTACTGTGTTCATCTGCTTTGTTTGCAGTGTTTGTGTCTATTTATCTTTTAGTCTTGGTCTCGTTTCAGAATGTATGTTTTTACTGATTTTGTATGTTGTTACGCTTTTCACTTTTTCCAATCTGTAATATTTTGTAAAATTGTTAATTAGTTTTATTATATAAAATAATGTATTTATTTTCAATTGCCAGTTGATATCAGCTTGTTATGTCAGATTTTTAGGTTTTCTGTGTTTTTTCTACCCGGCAATAATCATTATTAGCATATTAAGTGTGAATTTCAAAATAAAAATCAGAGACATTTTACATGAAAGTCCTTTAGTACAATGTTTACCTTTGATATTTCAGACCTGATAAATTTCTCTTTTCAGTCGGTTTGTAGGTTTCCTCTGCATGTAAATATAAACATTGCCATGTGCTGTAGTTTATATGGTCTGTAAATTGTGTCTACATTACACTGCTCTGGAAAATTTTACCAACAGTATCTATTCATTAAACACACATGATCAATAACAGCTATAATTAATGGATAAGATAGTTTGCCTATTGAATATGTGCATTGCCTCTGTTATTCCTCCCGAATAATTTGTACACGTTTCATAGAAAAATGTCCAGAAATTGACATGAATAACATTTATTATAGACAATATTGTTGCTGTGGCAAGTACTGTAAATGTCTTAAAACGTTTGCAAATAATATCTCGACAAATAATGTCTTGCATGTGAAGTAGGCCTACACACAGCTTCAGTTCCATTTCATCTTGAGTAACACATGTGACCAAACAATAATTCTAGATAGTACAACTATACATTAATTACTAGTAAAATTAAGAGAACAAGATGTTTCATGTGCTTGTCTATTCTAAAATAGCTATAAAGTGCACAGTCCAATTTTGTTATAAGCTAAGCCGTAAACCTAAGACACGTTCAATTGCAATAATTATGAAACATGTTAATAATTGTGTTCAGTTTGTCGCCTTACCACTAACAAACATTAAAGTATATTTCCGCATACAACAAAAGAACAAATTTGTTCAACAGATGAATTAGTATATAGGCTCAGTTTATTGTTAAGTAATTACGAGTAAAATGTCTAAAATTCATTAAACATACCATTTCACACCTTATCTGTAACTTTTTACAATTAGACAATTACACAGACCTAGAATTATTCAAATTCTTTAGCATGTGTTGTAAAATTAACATACTTTTCGTTGTACAACATACAACATGGTACCTAATCACATATTTAGTGACTAAGCACTCTTGTGCTTCCTCTTGGGTAAACTATGAACTTAGTGCCGTCTGTTGCTGTGATTGTTGATAGACTGCGCATGTGTGCGTTTCGCGTGTACACTAAATTAGTGTGTGGTCGGTAAGAACCTACATAGTTTGATAAAATGAGTTTTTCAATAATATAAAATACAAATATGTCAATTTGAATTGATTGTATTTCAGTATTGGTATATTTAAATTTAAAATACACAGAACTATATTTGGTAATTTGCTGTTAACCCGTATGTGAAAGGTTATTATTTGTATTGTTGAATTAAATAATTAAATGCAGTAACGGCTAGTGATTTTTTTCAAAGGTTAAAACTTGAATACTTTCTTTAACCCGAATGACCTATATCTTTTGTAATGTCATTACATTTTAAATAAGCTCTGATGCAAAATTGCTGTTGTGTATTTTCTTCAGAAATAGTTGCAAATTTATCATATGTGTTACAGTATTTCGTCAAAATCACAGCATAATTATTAAATGCTAAACTTTAAAGGTAACCCTAAATGTAAAGTTTTTTTATCTTTATCCATTTAACAATGTCTCAGTATTAGATATAAGTTTCTCGTATTCTTAACTTGTACTGTAATATAGAAAAATTAACAGTACTATGGTTCCTATTAAAAATGTATTATTTAATTTGTGTTATAGTAGTGTCATGAGTTTTAAATAAATTTACAGGCATAGCAGATGACCTACGGTACAGTCTCGACTATGGACCAGTGATAGCACCATCAGTTTCTACTACACCAGCCATTCCTGAACTCCCCAGTGTTGTACTAGACAGCAATGGTTTTACATCATTTCAGCCAGGACCACAGCCGTTACATCATTATTTTCCTCAACAAACTATAAATCCTCTTTCTTCACCACCACCACCTCAACCGCCAGCGGAACCACCTCTTCCCCCACCTCCACCACCACCTCCACCTTCACCACCACCACCACCTCCTCCACCACCTCCACCCCCACCACCACCACAACAATCAGATTTGGGAGTTGATGGAACCTCTACAAAACAGCTAACGCCTATGGTTGTGAGTATTTACTTTGTTGACATTTGGCAAACTGCAGTTTACGTTTTTCACGTAAAATATTGAATGTACGGTTGCCGGTATATACTTGCTTAGGGAAATTAAGTTAAAATTTAATTTGTAATATAAAGGTGGACTACGCCATCCAAACTGACATAAAATTTTTATCATGTTTAGTTTTTGAGCTGGTTGTATACATTGTTTTTACCAAAAATATAAAATGACACTGTATTAAGAGAAGCAGTACGTATGAGGAGACTATCAAGTGCAGTTGATGTGCACTTGATCACAACCCATCTTGACTGGGTTGTCCTAGTAAGATACATACTTAAAACAATGATTAGTCTGAGACAACATTGTATGATTTCTGTTGTAGGAAATTCCTCGAGCATTTAATACTACCACGTTTAGTTTTAAGTTAACGATACAAGGGGGTATGCCAAACTCTGAAGATGATGTCCAAACACGTCACATTCTCCAGATTATCGTTTTCTATATTTTGGTAACTGTTCTGGCTGGATATAAATATCAGTGTATCCCTCAGCAGTGAAATAGTATGTTTACCACTTGAGATCATCATAATTTTGCTATAAGGGAATGGTTCAGGCATTTGTTAATGAAGTGCTGTCTCCTAATGAGAGTTCGTTATTTATATGTTTGGGAAAAAAGTGTTCTTATGTTTTATATTTTATCACGTAAATTTTTGGTGGCTTCAGTGCAGACAATGGTGAGATAATGTGGTGTTTAGCTTATAAAAATTAACATACACTGTGACAAATAAGTTGTCATACTTAGAAACATTATTCTGCTTAAGGGTGTTCTAGGGCTTCAGACATATAATCAGTCTAGCGTAAAGAATTCATAATATGTAGCATGTATGTATATGGTACCTGTTTAGTAAAATTTCGGAACTGAAATAGCTTTTGTCTAATTTTCTTTAGTTGGTCTTCTGTCCTAATTTAGTTCATACAAATCAGAACCATTTTCTTTCCCTAAGGTAAATCTTGAATATAAATAACTGTTAAATGTACTCAAGACAACTCTCTGACAGTTTCATATGGCTAAAACCTGCAGATAAATTTTTATTTAGTTCTAAACATTATTATTTCAAACGAAAATTTAGCCTTTACTTTCCTTACGATATATGCTTAACTGAGAGTTATTATGGATTAATACTACCATGAGGCTATAGCCCAGACTGTGCACTTCACACTGATATGTGGTTTGTAAATGTATGGTAAAAAATACAGCTGTGGTGTATGAATAACTGAAGACACATGCTGTCCTCGCACAAGACACAGACATCACCGTAGTTCCGAACATGACCCTCATCTCCACGTGGCTTTCGGCTGTTGCTCGAAGCGAGATATCTTGGAACTACCTCCAGGTGCTCCCACCTCTCGCTCTCAGCCCTCCCAGCCTTGACCTTAACTCCCGCCAGCCGGAAAGTTTCACGGACCGAATATCCGTGTGCCAGATAGTACGGGTAAAGAAAGATTGATGTGTGCAAGCCGATAACACGAGGGGATAGTATGACGTGAAGAGACAAAGAGATAAAGACTATGCATTCGGCCGGTAAGCAGCTTGCCCTGCCTACGGCGTGCAGTTACAGCGGCCCAGAGTTCAGGCGACAGGCGTGTTTGTTGGCGACTGCGTTTTGGAGACTGGATAAAGTCCTTATCCTACATATTGTTTTAGGTTTTACGTTTAGGCTTACTTACATATTTTTTGAGCTTTGATAGTTAACTCATTTCCCTTGCAAATACGAGAGAATTATTTAAAACACAAATAGAATGTTATATTACAGAAATATTTGCATTTTTTTTAGAATGTCATACTAACAACACCACTACCAGACCTTGTTTCAGAGCATAATAGCAAGAAAGATCAGTAAGTTAGACATTTGGTGTTTCACTTTGCTATTGTCCTTGTTTACTTTTCTTAAAAATGTCAGACTGGAACTAATATTTTCAGCTTTCAATTATGGATATTATTATTAGCTCTTATCTTGAAGTGATACTATGTGGCTTTATTGTTTTTTTTTTTTTTTGTAGCTTACATTTTGTGCCAGGTTCTTTTGTAATAAGTATAACGTACATTATAAAGCCAAAACTCATTCAGAGTAAAAGTAATAAAGGAATTTTTGCTTGATAAGAAACGGACATCCTTAATGTTGTATTTGTCACACATAAAAATATTTGTAAGATAGAGTCGTTATAACTGTGGCTGTAGTTTCATGGCGTACATGAAATATGTATTTGTTTACTTGGTTTTACGAACAAGTTTATGCTTCACTGTTGTGCACACACTCCAGGCTCTATCCTCCTACACAGCAACTAAACTCAAGTTATTTATTATCTCTTCTGTATTAAGTGTTTCTCTTAAGTATCTCGGCTTTGTGCTGGTTCTCTCGTAATACTTTCTTTCCAGACATATTAGTATTGCCTCAACTCTGGAATATGCAGTTATCCACAAAATAGGTACTTCCGAATATTCCTCTTAAGAATACCTCAACCCAGGCATCCCTGAAAAGTGCATCATAGAGGATACCGCCATCTTTGTTACATTTTTGAATTCTCTGTGGAGATGCTGATGCACTCCTGGTTTTCCCAGCTACTAAGAAGTCATGCGAGATTCGCATCTTCTGAGCCCTTTCCTCCTAAAGTAAAACATTTGCATTCCTGTTTGTTCTGTTTCGATCAGGCTTTTTCCTTACATTTTTAACATTTCTTTCTGGCATTAAACAATATTGTAACTTCGTTAATATTAAATAAATGTTTCTTACCTAAATGTAAAATAATGTTTATTTTATTGTGTTTAACATTCCAACACAAAATTATTGTGTTAAGTACATTATTTAAAACTGTGCAGCCATAAATATTTTATAATTTAATGCAATATAATTTACTTATTGATACATGTTCTTCCATAGTTAGTTCATTTATTTACTTTTGTGTTGAACAAATATTTGATAAGCGAAAATGAACATTTGCAAATTATTTACAGTTTCGACCATAGTTAGCACTAGCAACAAAAGAATTCGGATGCAGAAAATCCTCTGATTGTGTCAGTTACAGCTTGCGGTGCAATTGTTGAAGTGTGGTGAGTTGCTATGATTAGTGATGGGCGATACAGAGAAAAACCAATACCGATTCTACTTCCGATACTTTTCATAAACCGATACAATAACCGATATAAAACCGGTCTGATACTATTGAGGTGTGCTAGATATATCTCATAATTTAATTTTTAAAGATAAACATGTCTGGAATTACTGACATTATTATTGAGATTATAACATAAACAGTAACAAATAAGATATGCAAAAATAATTAAATTTGCTATAACTTAATTGTTTATTTTTAAAACATGATTTCCATATTTAAAATTAGTTTCAAAGTTATAACTTAATGCTTACATTTGATATCTTACAAAAAAAAAAAAAAAAGAAAAAAAATCCTTCATTTTACACAGTACACTTGGGCAATATTATAACACATGACAGTAATCACTTATACACATTTTATACTGTTTCACAAAATTATGGAGTCAGTTCAGTTCATTTAGTACGAAAAATTAAGGAATTTAAAATTTTTGTGTAAGAACATTAATTTTTGCAATGTAGTTGGAGCCATCCTGTTCCTTCGAGAGTTGCACATCATACCAGACATACTGAAAGTTTTTCACTGTACACTGATCCAGGTGGTATTCCCAAGTACTTTTTTGCCACATTACTTAACGCAGGCAAGGGAGCACAATTTTTCCAATAGTCAAAAGGACTAAGATCATGGGAAAGTAAAGGTTCTCTTAAAAATTTTTCTAACTGTAGGTGACCTGCATCAGCATCAGGTTTTGCTGTAGCACTGACACTGTTTTTTTTTTTTTTTTATTATGCCAGACATAAATCCAAAACGTCCACTTTCCTCTGTGTCAGCAGGAATGCTTACTACAGACCTTCTTAAACCATTGATTTTAGCTTCTGTTCCTGTTTCCATTTTCAATATTTTTGTAGCTGTTGCTTTGTGTGTATTATTTAGGAACACTCAGAAATAAAAAAAAAATTTAATTATATAAATGAACTGTTAGTTATGTATATATAATACAGGATAACATGAAACTGGTGGGTAACATGAAACAAAGAAAAGTGCTCCTATTTGTAAACAAGTAAAACTTTAACATAAAATAATTAATATTGCAATTATGTGCACAATGTTTCTCTCAAAATTTCAGCTGCTTAGTTCCTACTTCCTTCAACAAGAAAACCACCGGTTTCAAGTTACCCTGTTCTACAGAAACCGTAACCAGACCTCAAAATTAACAGCAATACTTCCATAGTAAAGTTGTGACTAAACTTACTTGTCTGGGATCAAGAAGTGTGGCCAAAGCATAAGGCATGGTACATTCCAAGGCTGAAAATCGAAGCTTCATTTGGGCAAGCAGCTCACTGATGAGCGTCTTCACCCGATGTTCTTCACTCATACTTTGTAAACCAGCCTCAATGCTGTTTACAACAGGTAAACAATCTGCAACTGTTGACTCTTCTTTACTCAAGCGTTTCGTTGCTTCCCAGAACAACTTAAGAATTTTTAACACTGTCTCTGCTAATTCCCAGTCTTGATTGGTAAGTTCCATTCCGAGGCCTAAGTTGTGGGTCTGACGAGCTAATGCCAGTGCTTTTCGTTGTTCACACAATCTTTCTAGCAATAGGTATGTACTGTCCCATCTCGTAGGCTCATCTTTAATGAGGCAGTGCTGAGAGACATTCAGATCTTCTTGAGCCTTTCGGTGACATTTCTGGGCAACCACAGAATGTTGAAAATGCCCAACGAGTCGTTGACACGTTGCGATTACATTATCAACTGATTTCAGTTTTAAACAACCAGAGTTCACCACAAGCTGCAACAAGTGTACCATACAGTTGACAGAAGTGATGTGAAGACGAGATATTGACTCTTCATATTAGCTGCACTGTCTGTTACTATTGCCGAAATATTATCAGTTTCAAGTCCCCACTTTTTGAAACATTCTCGCAAGTTTTCTTCGATATCCACTGCAGTGTGAGACTCCCCTGAAAATGGCCAGACTTCCAGTAATAAATGCTGAAACTGCCAATCAGCATTAATGAAGTGCAGAGTTACACTAATATAGTCATTAACCGGTTTGGAAGTCCAAATGTCACTAGTAACTGAAACTGTACTTGCTATGGCAATAATTCCAGAAATTTTTTTGACACTTTTTCAACAATTTTTGGTATAAAAACTGTTGAAAGCGTCTTTCTAGAGACCATCTCATACCGCTCCTCTAGACAAGACATCAATTTACAAAACCTAACATCTTCAACTACACTCAGAGGCTGTAAATCTACACAAATCATCTCTGTAATTGTATTTGTAATTGCTGTGTCTTGTGGGCTTCCTTTACGAAACTTTTCTTTTCTCTTTAACACCTGTAACAGTGTTGGCTGTATTTTTGGAGGCTTGGAATTAGAACTGCCACTTTTATTCGTGAATGTACCTGAAGGTCCTGGCAATTAAACACTATCTGGATTTGTTTCACACTTTGTCATAACCTTGTGCGGAACTTAGTGTATTCCCAGTAGCTAAATACTCCTGCAGTTTTATATGGCAGGGTTATCGAGTCAGTGGCCTTGGAACCATACAGAGTTAAAAAGGCATTGAAGTTACTTCTTGTGAAATCTTTATCAGTGCTGATGAACCCTTCCTCGTTGTATCTTTTGATGGGCTGGCTGGTTTCTAAAGATGGTCTGGTCGAGGTTCTCCTATTTGTCTGTGAAGGATGCCAGGGAACTTCACAGTTCTTAGAAGTAAAACATGGGTCACTTCAACTCAGGGGCGTCATTTGGGGCCACAGGGAGGGGCGAATGTCCCTCCCCCCTGGATTTAGAATTTTATGTGTATGAATATATATTTTTTGTATTTTTAAATTTAAATTATGCTAACTTAAGCACATAAAACTGAAGTTTTGTTATTAAAGCAGCTAATTTATACATGCTTAATTAATAAAAAAAGATGCAACAAGGTCACTGTCGCCAGAAAACAAAATCTTGTCCCCCCCCCCCCCCTAGAAAAACCTGAAATGACGCCGCTGCTTCAACTCAAAAGTAACCATCAGTACTTTAACCAGATACGAGAACAATTGAACATAACAAGTAGTAATTTCTGTGATTTTGCTGTCCTGACAGAAAAAGACTTCTTCATTGATAGAATTTATATGGATCAAAATCTTTGAAGCAACACAATGCTACCCAAGCTCAGAAATTTTTATCTGCAATCCATGCTTCCCAAAATTGTGGACTGCAGAATAAAGAGAAACGAAGATTAGAGCTCCACCTTACATAATTAAAGCCCAAGAAAAGCTTAATGGTAGGAAAACTACAAAGTAAACATCAGAAACTTTGTATGCAGGCTTTTTAAGAAGCATTATTTTTTACGTACATTTGCTTTAGATGCTTAAACAGTCAATGGCTAACCGAGTACTTAACCCTTTAATATTATGTGATGATATGAAAATTAACTATTGCAGAACTATGAGTGCATATTTACTTTTTTCTATATGTGTACTTTTTTTTTTTTTTTTTTTCACATTCCTACATATTGGTTACTTATAAGTAGAGACATGAACTTTTCAGTAAATGAAATGTCTCGAAAGCAGTGAAAAAAAGTTAAAAAGGGGGGAAAAATGTTTTTGCTGTTTCAATCCAAAATATACATGTTTTTTTTTTAGGAACTTACCTGTTAATACGTAGTTATTTAATCAGTCGTCTGTACATACAGATAGTTATTTAGTCACTGTCCACTCTTCACTTATTGAATACTACTGATGAAATTTTGGAATCACCAACACAAATTTGCCCATCATTTGAGTGTACATACTTAAACGTGACATAATCTTTGGCTTTAATTACTGCAATAAAAATACGCCTTTTATACAACTAGAAAATCTTGTTTGATCATTTTTATAGGGATTTGTCAAAAGAAAACATGGTTATTATTTCTGTATTTTCCTCCAGTAGGTTGTGATGCCTGTCTGTCAGAACAGTGCCATAGGACAAAAAACACCTGTCACTATCAATGTTGGAGCAAGGCAGCCACACAGCTCTCATAACAGCACATACAAAAACAGGAAAATCATGTTTCATTGACAGCAAAACTTGTACATCAGGCTGCTTCTGTTCTGATTCTGTTTGCACAGTTTCTTTGTACTGATAGCAATATCAACTGATGTTATATTTTCTGACTTCACTACAGGAAGTGTTAGAAACGAATCAATAAAGCTGATATTTACATAATTCAGTACAATTTTAGAAGTATTAAAATGCTTGTCCACAACTTTAAATGTCTTTTTTTGCATAGGTCTGTAGACATAAATTCTTATAGTTTGTCCAGAGACAGTGATACAGCTCGTTGGAGTGTTTGTTTTATGTCAGTCTGAAGGACTTTGTTTCCCACTTCTTGAAGTAAGGATGCAGTTTCAGATTCCAAAATGCAATTTCGAAGCAACTGCAAATACCTTCTTTCACATGCAGAAGCTTGCTGCGAAGATTGTGGCTGGTTCGATATGCAGATCCCTCAAGACATTCAACCAAACTCATTAACTGCACAGCATGTTCTCTAACAAACACAGCTTGAATGTGTATTTTATGAAGTTATGATTTTGAAATCTTACTGAAGTATTCTAGCCCTGCATTAGATATGTTTTGCATTTCACGTAAACTAAAAAATTCAATCATGTCAGCAATATACTCAGACACATATAAAACAGACTAGAACCAGCTGTTCCAAAGAGTCAGGACAGGAATAGGAAAAAGGATAATTTTCTTGCTGTCATTTGAATATTTTTGTGCCAAGAACTGAATGTAGAGATGTTTGCGTTTTCTGGTATTTTGAAATGCTGCTTCGAACTTGACAACTGCATGATTCAGTTCAACCAAAAGTTTTGGCCAAATTTTTCCTACGATGCACAGCTTATGTGCCCAACACTGAACTTGTAATACTTTGAATTATCTTCAGACATTCACAACACTTAGACATGTAACATGCTCCATCACTCACAAATGCAAGCACAGCCATAGTTGTTGACCTCATATTTCTTCAATGACTCTAGCACAGCTCTCGAACAAAGTGTAGAGTTAGCAGTTTCCAAGAAGTGAACAGCAGCTAAAAAAATTTGCAGTTTTGCAGTTACTTCTATGAGACGGAAAAGTACAATGAAAACACACTTCCCTCTTTTATCTGCAGTCTCGTCAGCTAAGATACGGACAAATTTTCCAGCCACTTCAGCTTTAATAGCGGCAATTCTTTCCTCAGCTACAAGTGGTACATACTTTTCTCGTAATGTTTTGACTGTTGTCAAATCCCTGGCCCCTGAAAGAAATAACTGTAGTAAATATGTTTCATCAGCAAAATAATAATTTAGCTTTTAATGTAAGTGCCTTTAGACATTTAACTAAGCTATACAGGTGCACTGACAGGGGAAATTTTAAGGAATGTAATTTCCACACAAAATCCAAATTAGTGATTACATTTCAATGAAATATTAGTTGCATAAAAACTGTTAACATGCATCTACTGATTGCCAAATTAATTGAATTTACAGTAGGTTAAATCAATGACAAGACCAGTATGATTTTGTTGTAGGTATCATTTTAACCTAACCAAATTGTTACATTTTAAATTAGACCTACTTTCAACAAATTCATTAATTTATTCTTTAATGCTAATTTCTTGTTGTTTCTCAACTGGAATGTTAGCCTTCAATAATGCTACTGTAGTCTTCAGTGCAAAATTATCTGCAGTAGTCTTCCTTTTATTGTCGGAATGGAAACTGCTGGCAATTGTTTGCTGAAGGCTGGTCTTTTTTTCACTAGAAAGCTTTTTGTTGTTTAGATGTTTCTCACTTTTGATATGCTTGATTGTAGTATCTCACCTCTCCCAGTTGGCATGAGAGAAGCAGTATTTCAGGGTGGCGAGCGACCAGGAAAACCGGGAAAAGTCAGGGAATTTAAGATTTCTGGAGAAGTCAGGGAAAGTCAGGGAATTCTCTAAAAAAAAACCTGGAATTTCAAAATTTAGTAAACGAACATTTCCGCGGGTGGTACGAACACAACGTACCATTTTATTGGTATGTATACCAATTTTCAAGTTCCATAATATCTTTTTGTATCGATATTGTAGTTGTGTGGAATCATGTGAGACAGTGGTATAACAGTGGATTTGACGCGATGTACCAGGTTTTTGTCTCAAGTACCATTTGTTTCGCGTTTTGTACCAGAATTTTCAGAGGTTACCGCCAGTGTTGCCAGACCAATGGTTCTTTGACAATGTGTTGTGATGTTTTCAAGTTTCCACAGTGGTAAAAAATTACTCTCTCGTGGTGTTTCTTGCGTGCTGTTTGCAAAATGCCGTAAATTTTAATGTAATTTTAGTTTATAAAGTAGGTTTTAAACAGTTGTGGTATTTTTCCCCAAGAGTTCGTACTTGAAATTTAAGGCATGGACTTGGCAACATACAATTCACAGTTCGCTTTTGTTCTTAACATGCGGCATGCTGATACGTTCATTAATCGTTCGGTTGTTTATTGTTTACTACCGTGGCGCGAATATTTCTTTCTATAGTTCGTGCGCGGTGCGAGTATTTATTTCTTCTGAACATATCTGAAGTCTGTGGATTTACATTTAAATTGTATTTTATCTACCGTACCGTGTAATGGCGGAACACGCCTGAACTTTTTGGCTCGTGCAGTAACAAAGGTGTGTTGAAAAGTTACAGCATACGTGACGTGATCTCGTGTGTGTTTTTGAAAAAATATCTAGTAATGTATGTTCAATGAGTGTTATTTCCAGAACGTAATTAATTTAGGAATAACAGTCATGGCAGGAAGAAACAGACTGTATTGGTTAACCGATCCTACTACTATTAAATGAATCGCAAAGTTCCTGGTGATAACTCTGCGAGGTGCAATTAAGGCAATGTTAATTTTTCTTTAAGCAACATTGGCCGGCGCGGCGTTCCGTTATGAGCCACATTGAAGGCAGAAAACCCTAAGTAGGCTGGGAGTTAAAACTGTGAAAGTAGGCCTAGATGTTTTTTTCAAATCTGTACCATGTGAAACAATGTTTCCAGATTAGTGTCACAGCAAAGAAACTTCAGTTACAGCGAGATATAGGCTTTTATATCACATTTGGTTGTGCGACGTATTTCATGGATGAAATGAGTTAAATGCTAGAGGGGAAGAAAGTTGAAGTTTGTTTCGACGAATCATTGAACAAAGTTTCGCGAAAATAACAGATGCACATAACAGTATGTTTTTTGGATTCAAAGAGTGATGGTGTAGTGACCAGGTATTACACGTCTGTTTTAGGCAACTTATTGAATGCTTTTAATTCTGGTATAGAGAGCTTTACTCTCCATAACTTCACAACTACAGCATTTTAAAAGTGGAATGTGAATTGACATAAGTGAAAATTGTCGTATTTGAATATTTGTAGGACTTTGTTCCTTTGTAAATAATGACGATATGATAGAATTTCTGCAAGGTGAAGTTATGTTGATAAGTAGTGTTCAGCTTCAGCTTATATAAAAAAAAAGTAAGTATTAAGTATCACTACTCATCGTGTAATGGCCATACTTATTGATTTTAGATAGTTTGTTATGAACATTTTTTCTACAGATGGTGTAGTAGTCCTACATAATTTTTTTTATGTTAGGTTTTAAGTTTGGTTTTAAGTTAAATTAGGTTACAAACATTAAATTAGGTCAGTTTAAGTTTCCTAACCTAAATTAGGCAACATAACAAACCATTTTACGTAGGGCTTTTAGAGACGTTAGAAGTAGTCCTACATAAAAAATTTGTTACCTAACAAAAAGTTTTTTAATGTAGCACTAAGTTACTTATAACACCCCTAAAACATTTTTGATAAATAAACTATAAGACTAAAATCAATAGTTTGGCTGGTACACGATGAGTAGTGATTCTTAATATTTATACAAAAAAAATTTGTCGCGATCATACAACCTGGTTAATTTGATTGATATTTTGTTGGTCAGGGAAATAAGAGCAGCTGACCTGGAAAGGTCAGGGAAAAGTCGAGGAATTTTTTTTACAGGTTTTGCTAGCCACCCTGTATTTGCAAAATAGCACATTCCTGTTTCTGGAATGCAGACCATTTGCAGAAATCTCATTTGGCAGAGTTAGGACAGACTCTACATATTTAGGCATTTAAACTGTGCCCACAAGCACAATTTCACAGGTAACTTTAATGAAATGCAACTTAAAGCACAAAAAAATAAATCACGAATAAGAAGAGCTCAAATTTCTGAACATAAAAATATTTGTGTATTAGGCGCAAAAACTTGTTGATAAACATAGCACAACAGCATGAAAATAACCACATTCTTCAACTATATTTTCGTTGAACATAAAACAATGCACTAACGTGTTTTAGTATATCTGCTATTATATAGTTTGCTGAGATTGTTATTCAGTGTTCTTATGGTCCTGGAAAGTCCTGGAACTTTGACCATGTCCATAAAATGTCTTGAAAAGTCTTTGATTTAATCAGTCCTTGAAAAGTTCTTGAATTTTTGGGTTTACTTACCTAATATTCTATCTATTTTCCTAACATTAAAATCCTTTCTCAGAAATATGAAATCATATTTTGTGTACACATTATTTCTGTAATGTAATTTACTTTATGATAACAGATGTTTTGCAGCATCTGTGAAATTGATACACTTTCTGGCATAACAGCACATTAGGTTATGACTAGTGTTTTTATTTGACCGCGACAAGTAGTAATCTCCATCTGCTAGAGTTTAATGGCAAAGTTTTTTTTGGAAGGGAAGCAGCGCATAAACTGAAACTATAGAGCTTTGAAAATGAAAAGTGGCCCATACGAAATGCAGTATTTATGAGAGTATTAAAAAATTAATTACGTGTCAGGTGTGAGAGAAGGTAGCGTGCAGTGCATGCTGCAAAGCGGAATGTCTCCCAAAGTTTTTCAAGTCGAAGTTGCCCGACCACTTCCGAAGCGTGTTTTGTACCAATGATCTCGCACTGTACGTTGCACAATTAGTGACCGACGATATTTCACTTTGCTTACTTATTTTTTTATTTATTCAGTCACAGTATGTTATTTGGTAATTTTAATACCTTGAACTGGGAATAAAATACTCTGTGTGCGAATACTTAAGCAGAAGCATGGTATCAGTCATATTTGTTTACATTAGAACCGGTAACAGACTGGATTTTTTAAAAAAACAAAATGTCGTCTCTCTTTAAAAAGTACTTTTTTTGTGATTCAGTGTAATTTAGTAAATTGAAGGTGTTTCATTAATTATGGTGTAATTTTAATTTGTGGTTCATTTAACGTTGGTGAATTTCAGTTCTAAAAAGGTGGGAGGGGGAGGAAACCGTAGTAGAAATGTTGCAAATAAAACTTTAACATTTGGATAAAAACTTGGCATATTGCCGGTAATTTACTGCGGTCCTTGAAATATTAGTATAAAGTCCTTGAAAGTCCTTGAATTTTAATTGTTTGTTGCTGTAAGAACACTAACTTATTTTTAGGTCAAAATGATAATCAGTCTCCACACCAGCACACATTGAAACTTGTTTTGTGCAAATGTGACGACGTTGTCTAGCCGAACCACCACAGAATACAATGTAATTCTTTGTGCGCACTTGTTAAGCTCTGTGTGAGAAGCAAAATATATTTAGAGACATATTTTGTAGTAAAAGAAATTTTTGTGTTTACTGAATAATGTTAGGCCTACACTTCTGATGTTGCTTTAATTAACTATCATGGTAAGTGACCATTTAGTATTGTTTAAGAATGAAATATAATTATGCTATTTTTTCCCCTATATTGCATTTCCGCGATCTCTTGTAAACTGAAACATTCTTTCAAGTGCTTCTTACAGCTTGTAAACAATCAATAAATACACCTCACGTTGCCGCCTGAGACCTTGGTTGTTGCCATATTTATTTCTTCAACCATGGGCCCATGGGCAAAATAACAAAGGACAAATGTTTTATATGTGCTGTGCTCGTAAACATGACTGTAATAAACTAAACGAATGGCAATTTCAGTTTATCTAAAAAATAAACGAGTACAACTAAAAATTAATTATTATTGGCTTGCAGGTAAATTAGTGATTGGGATTATTATTGGCTTGCAGGTAAATAATAATTACAAAATCATAATTTTCATGGTTTTTTTCTGTAGTGTTAGAAATTCACAAAAAAACTTAAAATCTTTCAAATTCGTGGATCAGCAACGAGATTTTGCGATCGCAGAAAGTTCATGTGTCTACTTATAAGTGTATACTCACATTACATAAGTATGTGCTTGTGTGTGTATATTCACTCACTCCCGTATTGTGTTCTTTTTTGTGTATGTTAACATAATCTATTATAAGTACTTCTAAGCATATACAGTAGTTATATACTGTGAAATTCTTTATATTAACATATCTATGTAGTTTGTACATCTGAATGCCTATTCACGACGACACATATAGTGTAGTTCTAAATTTTAATGCACATCAATACATTTTGTGTACTTCTGAGCGTACATTCACATAAGATATTGTGTACTTATAAGTGTATATTTGCATCTTCCCTGTTTGCGTACTTCTAATTGTTTATTCAAATTCTTACATATTGTATAACAATGAGTGTATATTCACATAACTTTCTTTGTGTTCATTTTGTTGTGTACTTCTAAGTTTTGTACTTCTATATAGTTATACTCTTAGTACTTCTTAATTGATATACAAATCTTTACATAGGCTGATTGTGTGATTCTGAGAGTATATTCATATATTTTTAATTTTTAGTTTATAGTGTATTTTGACATTGTCCTATGCTAGGCACTTTTAAGTGTGTGTGTGTGTGTGTGTGTGTGGTTGTGTGTGTGTGTGTGTGTGTGTGGGTGTGTGTGTGTGTGTGTGTGTGT